>SSSI01005882.1:10280-23375 GCA_004796505.1 Oryzaephilus surinamensis
TTTAACAATTTCAATATTTCAAAATAAATGTATTTAGGTACTGTTATTTGAAAATTCATACAAATTTAAACATTAAAACAAATATTTATAGTATTTTTAAAGTAAATAACAAATTATGAACACATAAACCCGGTTAGTAGTTATTTGTTATACAAGTGCGGAAAAAAAGTATTTGCAAAATCGAGTATATTTTGAAAAACTCGGATTCGCCTCGTTTTTCAAAGGCGACATCTTGCAAATATCTTTCTGCTCGAGTAAAACACAAGATTTTTTGTAACAAACATTCGAATTTATTTAATTTCTTTTAATTAAAAAATTAATGGTTGCTCGAATTTAGGGATATTTTTTTGGTTGGTAATGAAACAATTGAACAAATTGAACAACTGTCAATGTCAGTAATTGCCACAATTGCACCATAAACTTTAATTTTAAATAATTGAAGACATATTTCTTTGTTGATTTAATTATTTAAGGTCCATTCATTTAGGGATCAAAAAAATATGATTGGTCAGCTTCCACGTGATTTAATTTTTGAAATTTTATTGATCGAAAGCAAGGTTATAAGGTGACAAATGTAACAATTATTGCATAATTTTAAAAACGTCATAATTCAAGATGGACGATTTTTCATCCCTATCTGAATTCAGTATAGTATTATATCGTGTATTATTATAAAATATTATTGATGCTATTAATAAGATGGACGCCACAACAAAATTGACACACTATCGAATTAGCCTGAATTCCAGCAACCAGCAATTTGTTTAGTAAGTACCAACATTATTTTTTCTTATAACTGCGATTATACAGTAATAACCCCGATTACTGAACGATTTCTAGTAAAAATTACTAAAAATCGTTTGGTAATGAGACCAAATTAGGACGGCGTACAAAAAATAATTTAAAGAATAATAAAAATCTTGCTACATGTAAAATAGTCTAATTAAAAAAAAATAAAATTTTTCTAAAAAAGATTTCAATTATATAAAATATGATAAAATTACAAATACTTTAATAAGATTTAGCAATGTTAATTGTACTACAAGTTGCATAAATAAACAAATTAATGTAAACTAATTTGTCCATCATCACAAGGATGTAAATCGAATTTTCGTGGTTCAACAAATTCAAATTCTTCTAATTTTTTCGCAATATCCAAACCTTTTAAAGTGGTTACTGCCAATTTCAACGGCATTGAATCAGACCTGCTACCAATCAAAATATATCCTTAACGAAATCAAAACCAAAAAACAAAAAACTTACATTATTTGTGCGAAAAAATTCCTTTGTTCGATATGCTCTTTAAAAAATTGTCTTGCTTTCGCTTTGTCCACGTTTGGTTTTTCTTGTACGTTTTCTAAATAGCATTCTACTGCCTAAAAATTCTCTGAATAATATTTTAACAACATTAAATAATTGAATCAGTACCTGAAACGGTAGTTCCAAGTACACTTCCGTGATTTGTCTAAGATCCTTGGCGCAAACATCGAAAATATCGCCGAAATCCAATAAAAACACTTGCACTTTAAAATTATCATTATAGTTGAAATATTCTCTTACAATGGCACGCACCCAATAATTCGACCAATGTTTGGCAATGACAATCTCCCCAATAGCTGGTAGCACTTTGAATTTGTTGTATTTTTTAACATTTTTCGAACTATTCATTGTTTCCAACAATCTGTGCAAATCCTTATCCATAATTTTATCTAACAAAAATATCAAATTAAATCAACAGCTAAATTAATGCAACTCCCAACTACTTGACTTCAACTTAAAAGGTGTCCGTATAATTTGGGCGTAAAACGAGCAAGAATTTATAAATGACGTGATTACAATATGCGCAGTTTCCCCTTTTGCCGGCACTAATAAATTGTTCATGGCCCCAAAAAATGCCGGAATTGTATCCGTTGTAAATCCATCTAAAATTTCGTATTCGAAAATAATACACAATATTTTAAATTTCGTTTATTAAGAAATAATTTAAATAATTTCATTCTAAAACACCTTTGGAAATTGGCACATGCTCCAATTTGCAATTTTTTCCTTTGAAACAAGTGCCATCTGGCCGTGTGAATCGACATATTCTCGCCTCATCTCTGGCATCGTAACCGATGATCGCTTCGTTAATGTTTGCCGGTTCTTCGGCATCATAGTCTTGCAGGAATTCATCCACTTCCAGAAAATCGTCATTATATTCATCAATTATTTGTACAGCATAATCCAATGTGATCAACATTTGTCCAACTGTATTTTCTGGACTCTCATTAATATTATGCAAATCGATGGCTACCGAGTTACTAAAAATTATTCGAATTAAAACATTATAGACAGAAAACAGCGATTCGAGGCACTTACTTGCGCCTAGAAGCGAAAACAATGTTAAATAATGTTGTATTTTCCTCGTTATGTATTTGTACAAGGCCAGCAATTGATAAAAGGGCTTCAATTACGTGTTCCTCCCAGTGGATTCTTCGGTTTTGCAAAGAATAGTCCACTGGATACAGCTACAAACTAGCTATTAGTTGATTATACAATGCGTTAAAATTATTTTGTACCCAAGGTAAGTGGCAACGCAGTGCTAATTTTGGTATTCTCGTTAATTTTTCACTCATCATCCTCAATTTTCTATAACTGACCGGAATATTGTTGCCATAATCGATTAATTTCACCTCAACTGTGTCCCCTCGTTTATCCTAAAACAATTTAATCATTTAATGCTTCAATTTACTAAATTTATTACCAAATTCCAATTTAATATTTCCGCTCGAACCCAATCATACGATTCACTTAAAAACACACAATATTTATCAATATAATTAAATGCTTCTTCTTTTGAACTGAATGGCGTGCTTTTAACATTCTCGGCCGCTATAAGTTTTGGTAATCTGAAATTGTTAAATTGTAGTTGTTTTTCTACGGTTGAAATCTACTTACTCGTCTATTAATTTACAATCAGAGTCTAATAAATGCAAGTAAAATTCATTTGGTGTCTCTACATGACTGAAAGCACACGTTGTGCCCGGTTCTGGTACGTCTTTGTCCTTAATTTCTGCAAAATAACACGTGAACTTTCTATAAAACGCATACGAATGTGAACAGACCTAAATTTTGTTTGTGTATCTTGTTTGAATTCTTCCTTTTTTTTGATGAACTGTTTACTAATGCATTTTTTACATTTTCCTCAACTGGTTGCAATTTAATTTCTTGTAAAATGTCCATTTGATTAGTTGAATTGTTTAGTTTTTCTTCACGGAACATTTCTACGTTTACAAATTCAAAATTGTCCGTATCTTTAGAACAAGACGGTGTCTCTTCAACACTGCGGCCAGGTTTGTCGTAATAATTCCGAATTGTATTTAAAGAGTTGTCGGTAAAACCCATTTTTTCTGTAAATTTCTTCAGATTATCTTTTAGGGTGGTGATATCGTCCAGAGATTCATTTGTGCACTCTCCATTGTTTAAAGAAATGCACGAAAATGTACTAGAAAGTTCATTGGATGAGGTTGGTTGATTTTGAATTGGTTCTTCATTGGTTTCAGAGTCAATTTCCAGTGGACTTTGTTTTAAGAAACTTTCCAAATCGAAATTCATATCGAGCAATTTTTGTAAAAACTGGATTTCGTAATATAATACATTTTGAACTTGTTTCTGGTCAGCTTCAGACTGGTTGTCGTTAAGTTTATCAATATATTCATTTAACTGAAATAATTGTTAATAAGTTTATAAAAATTTTGAGGTTAGTTTTGCTTTTACTTGAGATAAAGCTTTGTCTAAGGTCGAAACTAGTGTACGTTTTTCATCCTCGATTTCTCCGTATTGGAGCATAAGTTTTGATATTCGTTTTGCCATGAATTATGCTTAGTAAACAATTAACATTAAATTTAATACACTTACAAAAAAACACAACCAACACCCACACCAACACCACATGAAGTAAATAATTTCATAAGGTATTGTTGGTTGCAGCTGTTTATTACAAATTCAAAATTTAAATTATTTCTGAAAAATTTTATTTAATAATAAAAAATTTGTAACAAACACATTTAAAAACAACTAAATTATAACATGTTTGTAGTTAAAACACAACGAATTTAAAGCTACAGACAATTATCATTATATAATTGAAAACGTAACACATTTAAATAAATAATTGAACATTTTTTAAATGTTTCAAAAAAACAAAGATTATTTTGTATAGTGTGTGCATAATTTTGCATAAATTGGCACAATATTAATAAAAATGAATTTATTTAAGTCTTTGTGTAACATTAGCCAAAGCAACAGCGAACGCTTGTAGGGCAGAAAACGGATATTGGAAATCTAAAGTATACGCATTTCCATCAATTCTACCAAATTGCATTACCTGTAAACAAAAAATTACTTTAAACATGCAAATTGTACCATTTTATTAGAAAGTTTATACCTGTTTACCCCTAAATTCAATTTGAAAGTTTTTAGCTGACTCTTGAGTAACTCTACCACCAAAATCTAACTGATACACTTGACTACTTTCATTCCACATTGGGGCCTTATTGTGCATTACGAATTCACGTCTTTGTGGAACTACGTGATTTGTACAAGAACTGCCATTCGGTTCAATTTTACCCCTTTTTAACTACAAAAAACGCACTATATTACTGAAAATGTTATTCAAACAGTCCGTTTAGCATACTTTTTGTCTTAACTGTGATTTTTGGAACGTTTCCAAATCTTTGTAATTGGTTCCATTGAAAATTTCATCGCCAGATGCATTTACCTCATCATCAGAACTCTCCTGGTTCTTATTTTTTCTAAATTTCCTATTCAAAAGTGGAGAATTCAGGAGTTTTCGTCGTATTGGCGATGCAGATTGCGGTCTTTGTCCTGAAAACAATACAAATTTGCTATTGTATTGAAAACGTATTGATGGTGCACCTTTTTTGCTGGGAATTGGTGATGATGGTGAACTTCTTGGCAAACGTGGAGCGTTTGTTGATGTACCAGAATTGTTGTCATCTTCTTTTAAACGATTTATTAACTTTTCCAAATTCGCCAAAGCTTGCGTATGTAAAGATAAATCATTTTTTTTATTATTTTTATCTAAATGTTTACTATTATTGTTATTAAATTGTCTTTGAGTGTCTCTACCTCTTATTAATTTATTATCATCACTAGTCTTTTGTTTCACTTTCTTTAACGCATTTTGTTTACTATTCGTTTTATTCGAAGTATTATCTTGACTAGATAAATTTTTATTAATCATTTCTGGTATCACTTTCTCTTTACATTTAATACTATTTACATGATCAATTGTTGGAAATAAATCACTAGAATCTAAACTTTTCGATTTGCCGCACGTTTTCAACGGTGGTATAAAATGATTTTTGTTCGTTTCGTTTTTTGTACGATTGTTACGTTTTGTTGTTTGTTTTTTACTAACTAAAACTAAACGTTTCGGTATATCTTTTTGTAATAGATGTAAAGAAGCATCACTGGGCACCATATGGACATCAACCATATCCAAATAACCCACACTGCAACTTCTCACCATCGAATCGATCAAATACGTGGATGGAATTGTTGTTTTTGATGTTGATGGATTTAGATTGGTCGCATGTTCTTCATCGATGAACTTCAATTCGTCACTAGTTATCGTTTTTGTTACCGGTGTTGTGCTAATGTGCATATTTTGGTTATTTTTCAATGCACAAAACCCTTTACTCTGTTCCAAATGGAACGTAATCGGAACATTGTCTTTCTTTTTATCGTCTGTATTCGGTTTTGTTAGAAAATCATTATTGAATGACAGAATTGTGGGTATTGGTGGCCGATCGAAAATAATATCTTTTGGGGCTACAGCATTTTTTGGTGATTGTAAAGCTG
Source organism: Oryzaephilus surinamensis (assembly GCA_004796505.1). Taxonomy (NCBI): domain Eukaryota; kingdom Metazoa; phylum Arthropoda; class Insecta; order Coleoptera; family Silvanidae; genus Oryzaephilus; species Oryzaephilus surinamensis. The sequence goes on from SSSI01005882.1 coordinate 16,146, forward strand.
GCACGGATACTTCACAGCATATTGGTGATATTGCATGCCTCTGATTACTCAGATTTGCATTTGTTGTTATACCAAATTGACCAATAAAACTGGTACACTGTGTACCGGTTGTTGTTTGATTTGGACGTAAATTTAATTGTACATTTGCCGATGCAATTGGACGGATTTCATCGTGACTGGTACTGCATTCCGTTGTACTACTAGTACCACATTCGTAGGACTCATTATCAACGTACGAGCAACGTTGTTTGTTAGGTCTTGGCGTCATTGGTGCTATTGGTGGACAATTTTCAATAATCGACAAACGGTTCACTTTGATTTTCTCATCCACTTGGAAATCTTCCTCATCTTCTGAGAATAAATTCGGTTGGAATGTCGGATCTGGTCCAATTGGGAAATCATCACGTAATTCAGTCATTACAAGTGTCATTTGACGTGGCTGTAAATGTAATAAGGATGTTTTGTAGGTGACTTGACCCAAATTTGCAGGCACTGATGGAGCTAAACCGTGTATTTTGAATTTTGTTCCCCAAATGTTGGAAGTGACTTCAACAAGTCGCACCTGTTCTGGCAGTGTGTCCATGTATGCCAAATCGTCACTGGATTCCGGTTCGATAATGGTGCGTTGATAGCTGTTGCGGTCGTGATGGTGGTGGTGGTGGAGTTTGCGTTTTCTTCTTTGCATTCTTGGTGATCCTGTACAGCCTTCGTCGCGATCCGAGTCTGAGGAGTCCGTTAACAGTCCACTGACGCTGGCCGAGTTGCTGGACGACGATGAACATTTCGAATCAGACGATGAAGAATGATGAGAATCTACAAAAATTGTTTTTTAGAAATTCGTTAACGTCTATTCATTTAGGGAAGAAAAAGTGATGATCGGTTAGCTAGCACGTGAATTAATTTTTTAAATCTTATTGGTCGAAAGCAAGGTTAGAGGGTGGAGCATAAGACAGGAGCTTTCCTTTTGTCAAAGTACTAAGTAAATCTTACTAAGATCGTAAAATAATTTGACAAATTGTTCATTTATTTGTGCCTAAGTAAATAAGGTAAAATAAGAATTTTGACCATTTTCTTATACTCGTATCATCTAACGTGTGCTCGCGGCCAAACTTAGAGTATCTAAGATAAAAATAATATTTAAACATAACCAAAGAAAACTAAGTAAGATTTACTAAGTAAATGTGTAAAAGGAAAGCGCCTATTATTCAAGATGGACGATTTTTCTTCCCTATCTGAATAGTGCATAGCTAATTTTTAATTTGGTTTGGATACATTCTAATTGTGGATCGAAAATCACAAATTCCGGACGTATTTTACTGATGCGTTTTCCTTTCAATAATGGTACCAATCCACCAAGATATTCTAAATATAATGTGTAACATGTGCCGGATGATAAATTGTTCTCTTCGTCATGTCGAATCATGGTGCAATGAAGACGCACTGATCCAACAGGAGGCCGAGATACAAACTCTCGCAATGCACTTGCTTCCGGAACGCAACACTGAAAAATAAGTTAAAAAATTTTAGAATTCCTTTTAGAAACTCGGAACTGTGGAAGTTTCGTAATTAGAACCATTATTCTTTATAAAATTTAATACCCGAATTGTTTGAGCAAATAAATTCCCTATAATATTCCTGAGCCGGCTTGGTAAAGGCAACAAAGATAACTGTGTTTCGCTTGTAATAAGATCATGTATCCGTAATCTACATAGTAATTGTAATGATGCAATACGTTTTGATACCCATGCAATATGAATTTGTGTTCCTGTTGCTAAAAATAAACGTTTATCGTTGTGGCCCCATGTTAACGTTGAAACCCGCGTCTACAAAAAACAAAACACACCGAAATCGTAAAAGAAGTCATTAAATATCCTTTGTATTACATGAGACGAGTCTGGTATTCGTGTTGTATATAAAAGGATGCCTTGTTCATTATAAAATTTCAACATATTTACAACTTCGAAATTATCCCCATTACTTGTACTGTTCACTATACATCCTGATACGGCTAAAAATTCTCTAGAATTACTCCATTCCATACATAATGGACCATGAAGGCCTGTATGTATCTGTATGGGTGAAACATCGTCGAATGTTGTTAGAAGATAAATTGTGCCGTTTTGTAATGACACAGCCAACACGAAATTCTTATCAGCTGGAATGGAAGAAAACCTATTAGAAGTTTTAAAAATAGTAGATTACAGACCTAGGCCAGTAAAATAGGAAATGTCTCAGATGACAGGTAATTGCTGGCCGAGGCGAAGCCGAGACGTGATTTGAAGCTTTCTTATTTACTGGCCAAGGTAAGAAGTAGCCGGAAAATGTATTTTGGTCCATTTACCCGAATAGGAAACACCGCCATTACTCTCATCAGTTTCTTCCATTTTGAATTTTTCACAAGACCATGCCATCGACGTAATACAAATCTCGGCCCCGAGTTGCACCTGCGACACCATGGCTCCATGCACATCCATAACGATTATCTGGCCGGATGTTGTCCCAAAATAGACTTGTTGATCATCCGGTGTCCAAATGCCGCACGTAATCGTCGCATCCAAATTCAACATTGATGACCAGTAACGTTGGCCAGCAACTGAACCGACCAGAACGAAGCCATCCTGTTTAATAATTTGATGTGATTTTTCTCTATGCTGGTTTAAATGGAATAAAATATACCTGATAACATATTAAAGCCATACGGCCATCATGAGACCATGAAAAATGGGTGACTGGGGTGTTTCTGTCATTGATTAATTCAATAGACCAACGACCCTCATATTTGATCCAAACGAATATGATACCAGAACTGTCACACGAGGCCAATTTTTGGTACGGTTCGTTCCATTTCACTAATATCACCTGTTGATATGGGAATTTAAATAATTTTGATCATTTTGTGATGGAAAATTGTGTCACCTCAGATCTATGGCCCCTTAAATTATAGTTTGTACGCAATGGGAATTCAACATTCTTTTTACAATGGCTGGTGGTGAATGTCACCCCAACTATACCACGTACATTACCACTGGCTAACCAACCCTCTTGGTAATAGTTGGTCCTATTTAACTTCCATCCCTCCTCCTACAATTCAAATCAAATTAGGACTAATTTCTTTTTTCTGCTGTTATATAGAAATCGATTTTGAAAGTCTATCAAAACGGAAAGTAATCATGGTGATTGAAGTAGGTTAGCAGGACTTTCACCCTCTAATCCAATATAATGGAACGTTTTCGATTAAATTTCAATACATTGTGGAAATTAATAAATTTTTTATAAGGGATTCGTTTCATACCTCTGGCAATTCGTCGGGCACTTTTCCCATCCATGTTAATGATAAAATGGGACAATCACTTTTTGCATTAACAGTTCGTTCGAAATGTAAATGCATTTTAAACTATAACACTTTAAATAGCACCATACATATTTAATTTTAGATTAAACTAAATTTAAATTGTTTAAAAAAATAACATTTTGTTTAACGAAAAAAAAACGCGATTTTAATAAAAATGGCACGAGAGTTTACACTCTCTTAGTTTTCTCTGCGTACGTTATTGATTTCCCTATATTTTCCTGTAAAATTCAGCAGAGGAATATTATACAGTTGGTGTTGTTGTTGGGAGGCTTTTCAGGACAGACGCGCATTTTCATCCCCTTTTTCCACTGCGCATGCCATTTACTGCTATATTACTGTAATTTTTTTTCAAGATTGCAGAAACAAGATTCTAATAGCTTCCACATATATAGGGCTATTTTCTGCCAAACTAATTTGAAAGGGAAAATAGAATGCAAATTTAATTGTATATATGCGAGAGAGGGAGGTCGAATTGTATAGGAAGTGCATCATATTTTCGGAAAATACACTTCCGCTGCGCGTTATCGTCAATTTTGCTGCATGCATGAGAAATTTTAATAAAACACGATGCCCAGTTTTTTTGACGATTTTATTCGAATTTTGTACAAAAGGTTGAGCTTTATTGAATAACTATTCAATTCTTTAAAAAAATTATATATAACTACCTATATCTAAAAATATTGCTAGAAAGTTATTAGAGCAGAAACGGGTTTTTGTGTGTGATTTTTCACAAAGTTGTTTGATTAAGTTGACTGACTATTATAAAATAATTACATAAAACACCAGACATCTGAAAAATTACTATGATTATAATGAACTTTATGATATTTTGTTTATATTTAATTATTTACAGAAAATGTTAAACTCCAATTTATTTCCACTGTTTGAAAAGCTATGAATTTGCTACTAATTAATTGATTTTCTAAATAAAACAATTCTTTCTGTTTGTGATAACAATTATTTTCTCTGTTCATTAATTTCTCGACTTTCTTTGTATAGTAATTTATCTAAAAAGCTCGTTATACAGTTTTTAACATTAAATTTATGCAGCTTACATTATCGTCGCACTGTTGAATAAAATACAACAAAAATATAGAATTTCTTTAAGAATTTCCATTCTCCAAAAATGAAAAAAGGGTTGCAAAATCAAAAGGACACGTACAAACGATTTATATTTTATTGTTAATTTAATTACATAATCGAAAATTGTTACTGCATCAACAAAATGTAGAATTAATTTTAAAATAATCGGAATTTGATAGATAACATAAATCTATTTGTCGACGAAACTTTTTCGTCTATTTTTCGAACTATTTTTAGAAATCCACAAAGTATAAATTCATTATTAATTAACTAGTTCTTCTTATAAAACAATTCTTTCATTTTGAATGTAGCAAACTTGAAATTTCTTCATTGTTTATATTAAATTTGTCAACTTGTGTAGTAAAGCGATTTATTTAAAAAGTTATTTATTGTATTTTCACAAAGTTTGTTGTTTAAGCTATTAAATTATTGTTCAATACACAATAATAAATAAAATTTCAGGACAAGCTGAAATTTGACACAATAGTGTTATAATGTATAACAAAATTGTACTAAAAAATTAGATTAAGTTAACAATATATCAATAATAGTGAATCGAAAGAAAAATCGATAATATAAAAAATAAGGAATAATACTTATATTTAAACATAAGTGACAAAAAGGCTTCATTCCAGCATGAGCTCGAAATTCGAACACGGACAAGTGCTAATTTTAACACCAAATTAAGAAAAACACTTTTTAATTTCAATTTTTTGTTTTTGACTTTTAAAAGCTACGCTGAAGTTTGTTGATTAAATTGTCCCACAATAATATAATAATTACATAAAGCTCCAAATATCTACAAGATAATCACTTTATAATAAATGTTTGTAACATTTATTAAATAATTTACCGTAAAAGCTAAGCTCCAGTTAACTTCAAACATTCCACACGCTATAAATCTGTTATTGTTTAATTGATTTTCTAAATAAAATAATTCTTTTTGTTTGTAAGAACAATTTTCGTCATTCATTAACTTTTCAACATCTTTTGTAAATTGGTTTATCTAAATAAATAAATCAATTTGTTATTTATTATACAACATTTAATATTTATACGTACACTATTGTTAAATTGTTGAATTAAATACAATAAACAGAAAATTTCACAAGAAACTTGAATTTGCCATATAATTGCCGACATAGTATAATGTAAAATTTGTTCAAATGATTTATATAAATATAACGTTTTTATCAAAGAATCAAAAGCTGTTAAGGCTTCAATAAAACGTAAAAAAATTTTTAAAATTATTGGAATTTGATAACATAATTCGATTGTTTTTTTGCACTTTTTAATTTCGTTTAAATTATTTAAGTTTTCATTCATATCTTTATTATGTTGAATTTTGCAAAATTGTTGAAATTTCGTTGTAATGTATATGTAAATGACTTCCCAAATATCATTAGGAAGTTGTTCCACGTATGCAGTAAATAAACAGTCCAAAGGCATTACAAACATGTCACTATAAGCTAATATGTCTTGAACCATATATGTAATAAAAACAATACATTTTTGAAATGTGTACATTTTAAAAGCTTTTGAAGTTGAAGTTATATTCAACTTTTTTTCAAATTCAAACATTTTTTTTAATACCCATTTTAATTTTTCTTGGTAATAAAAACTGTTTAAATACAATATAATCAAAACAGAAAAATGAAGAATTTTCATCGATATTTGAAGTGATGTAATAAAATTTGTAAAACATGACTTTATATTTAGTATTAAAAGAATTATTTCTGCAATTATTACAACTGTCAATGTAACAATATTATCGATTTTAAATGTTTTGATTTTAAATTCATTGTTTTCAACTTTTATTTGAAATGCGAATAGACAAAATAAACGATTTAGGTAATAAATACATCTAAATATATTAACCATTTTAATATAAATGACTAAAATACAACAGACATAAATAAAATTAATTTTATTGATTAAGAAAGTTTCAAACAATTACGTTTAAGTACAACAATATACATACTCGTATGTTAATTAGTAAAAAGCATTCTATTTTCGGGTTTGTTGAATTTGACTTAAAATAACATACATAATAAAAATACCAGCAAAAATCTCTAAATTGTACATTATTCATTCTTCAATTTAATTACACTTTAAAAACAATTTTAGTTTTTTTAAATTAACACTTAAATATTGATTTATTTTGAAAGGAATGATCAAATAAATGAAATTTTATTGATTAGCTTTTAAGAAATTATGATCGATTTACAATGAAAGTTACTAATTAATTATTAAACCAATCATATTTAATTAATATCTATAATAATTTAAATACTCAAATTAATGTATAATTTTTCAAATTTCTATATTTACGTATAAAACTATCATAAATTTAAACGTTAGTAGATTGTTCCTGATTAAATTGGCCAACAATTATTAAATAACTACACAACGTACCAAATATCTGCAAAATAACGACTAAATACTAAAATTTATCAAATTATTTAAATAATTTACAGTAAAGGCTAATCTCCAATTTATTTCCAACATTCCACATGCAACAAATTTGTATTTGATCATATGATTTTCTAAATAAAACAGTTCTTTTTCCTTATAAATACAATCCTCTTTATTGTTTATTAATTCCTCGATTTCGTCAGTCAAACAATTTATCTAAAAAGTTAATTTGATAATATTTATACCATAAAATATGAATAGTTTTACGTTATTGTCGCATTGTTCAACAAAATACAACAAAAATAACATTTCAGTAATCAATTCACATCCCCAGAAAACTGTAATATAGTTTGCCGAATTGAAAAACGAATCTAATTTCA
>SSSI01005887.1:0-10011 GCA_004796505.1 Oryzaephilus surinamensis
TTATCTAATATAAATTACATGATAATTAACTCCTCAAACAAAAAACTATCCTTTTTAACAATATTAAAATTATTTTAACGGTTTTTATTGAATAAAAATCAATTAAATTTTCTAAGCATAAATGATTTTTCGTGATTTTTTGATCAAGTCTCATACATCATTTTGATTTTTCTTATTTTACACGAAAATGGCTAGTCCAATCAAAAAAAATAAAGAGACAAAAAAGTTTTATTATTAAAGTTTCTATAAGAAAAAACTTTTTCTCGATGTACTTTAATAACCAAATAAAGAAGTTATGGATGGCCATCGAGAATTTTTATCACTCCGAAGAAGGGAATTTCTATTAGGCTGAATGTTTTCACTTTTCAGATTGTACACATTTAGAGAATACTAAAAAACTTCCCTATACCAAATTTGGTAATTATATCTTAATAAGTTTTCAAGATATTCGGAAAAATAACTCTTTTTTTCTAAAGATTTTGACAGCTTATAACTCTTCAGGGGTACCGAATTCATCCTATGTTTATAAGCGTTTTCGGCTAATTTTCATGTCAACTATATGCCCTTAGCATTTCCGAACGTTTTTCTGAATCACCCTGTATATTGTATATTAATCTTTACGGGTTTAATTTTTTTTTTGTTTATTTAGATATAATCGATCCAGCTATATTGAGACCAGGCCGTTTAGATCAATTGATTTATATACCATTGCCAGATGAAAAATCTAGAGAATCTATATTCAAAGCAGGTCTACGAAAATCTCCGGTAGCAAAAGATGTGGACTTGACATATATAGCTAAAGTAACACATGGATTTTCTGGTGCTGATTTAACTGAAATTTGTCAACGTGCCTGTAAATTGGCAATTCGTCAAAGTATTGAAACTGAAATACGTCGTGAACGTGAACGTGCCGCGAATCCAGGAAATGTAGCAATGGATGTAATAAGACAATGTTTTTTTCTTTTCTTTAAATATTATATTAATTTTGTTTGTTGTTTAGTTGGACGATGATGATCCTGTACCAGAAATAACACGTGCTCATTTTGAAGAGGCTATGCGCTTCGCTCGCAGATCTGTATCTGATAATGACATACGAAAATATGAAATGTTTGCACAAACACTACAACAGTCCCGTGGATTTGGTACCAATTTCCGATTCCCAACGTCTGGTGGTGGTGGTGGTGGTGTTGGTGGAAATGCGCCTGGTGGCACTGGTGGTGATCAAGGCAACTTCCAAGACGATCCTGAAGATGATTTGTACAGTTAGATTTACAAATTTTTCACTATAAGTGTTTTGTATTTGTATTTATTACAATTTAAATACTTTGTTTTCAGTTCGATCAGTTTCATTTAAATGCCTTAGTTAATTTTTGATGAATACATATAATAAAAAATAATATAACGAATTTTTTTGTGAATTTTTTGTTTCAATTTTAGTTAATTAGTTTAATATTAATAACAATATAAAAGGGTTTTTAATTTAAAAGTTGAAATAAATTTTTTTATAAGTATCTTTGTCTTTATTTTGTTGTCGAATAGATTAAATGAATAACTTACTTATATGAGTTAGACCTTCAAGTGTAATTCTATATTTTTATTGTTGCAGTTAAATCTATTTTAAAAATTCTTATCATAATATAAAGGATAACCTCACATTATATTAATTATATAAAAAGAAGCTACTGTGTACAAACCGTACAGATATTTTAAATAATTTTTTACCTTTTAAGCACTGATTAATATGCCTATAAAAGTAAGTTAAAAAAATGTATATCGTACATCTATTTTTACTTGTACTTGTAGATTGGTATTATTGGTGGATCTGGCTTAGATGATCCAGATATTCTTAAAAACCGAAAAGAAAAAACGATTTCTACCCCTTTTGGGAATCCTTCAGATGTTCTTATATTGGGTGAAATAGACAATGTGCCTTGTGTCCTTTTGGCACGCCATGGCCGAAAGCACGACATTATGCCTGGCAATGTAAATTATCGCGCGAATATATGGGCTCTTAAAGAAGAAGGATGTACCCATATAGTTGCCACAACCGCAACTGGCTCTTTACAAGAATACATACGACCCGGAGACCTTGTCATTCTCGACAGCTTCATAGACAGGCATTGAAAATTGTTTTTTAAAACGCAACATGTCTTAAGTATAACATTTTAGGACTTATGGCCGGAAACAAACGTTCTACGATGGCGAAAAGGGCCATCCAGAAGGTGTGTGCCATATTCCAATGGAACCAGCCTATTGTGAAAGAACCAGACAGCTGGTGGTTGCTGTTGCCAAAAAATTAAGCATTCCAGTCCACGAAAAAGGAACTGTGGTGGCTATTGAGGGCCCCCGATTTTCTAGTCGTGCCGAGAGTAACATGCATCGTCAATGGGGGGCTGATTTGGTTAACATGACTTCAGTGCCAGAAGTATTAATAACATTTTCGCGTTATTTATTTTAAATGGTATAAAAACGTAGGGCGTTTTAGGTCGTTTTGGCGAAAGAAGCAGGCATTTGTTATGTTTCAATTGCATTGGCAACAGATTACGATTGCTGGCGCAATTCAGAGGAACGTGTTAGCGTTCCTGAAGTGTTAAGAAAATTTAAAGAGAATGTTGGTAAAGTAACCAGAATATTAGAGGCAGTTGTGGTAAAAATTGCTTCCGAAAATTGGGATGATACGATTTTGCAGCTACATGTAAGTATGTTTAAATTTTAAAAAGAATTCATTAAAACATAGATTTTATATTTAGAGTTCCGTGAAGGACAGTGTGATGTTAGCAAAACAATGAGTTAAATGTAACTATAGTGCCTTTTTCAACGAATTTTGGTAATATTAACACACCAATGTGCATTATTAATATCATTAGAAATATATTTTTAAAGTTTCATTACATACGAGTAATCATTATTTTCAAAAAATCATTTTTCTTATTTCTGTAGTAATAAATTAATGAGGCATTATTTAATTTAGGTAAATATTTTATTACAAAATATTCTAACAATAGTACAAACATTTAAATTACAACTTAAATATATAAATAATTTAAACATATAACTATTGTACATTCATTAATCTAAAAACATGAAATTTCAGTAAATTGTCCATTAATAAAAAATGGAAAACCAAATTTAAATATTAACTGATTTGTGAGCTTCACTAGTTGATTTTCTATCGATCTTCTCCGATCCACTTTGCCATCCCGAATCCATGGTACCGTCACTATTGCAACCACCCTGTCCTTGGATTTCCTCCTCCGTCTGCCCATACAGCAGCCCTGATTGATTACCACTTAAATTTTGTATTAAGGCCGATATATTTGAACTAATGTTACGTCTACATGGGCTTATTTGCGACTGGTTTAAATTTAATGTTTTTGGTGGTTGATTTTTTGGCGAATTGTTGTAATTAAAATTATTTTTCGATTGATTGTAAAAATTCTGATCGAAATTATTCATTGTAGATATTGTATTTGTCAAATTTGAGTTTGATCTGAAGTTGTCCTGATCTTGTATCACTTCGTATTGAGCATCTGGTGCTAATAGATGTTCTAGAACGGTGCTAGTGAATGGCCGTTGCATGGCACTTTGTTCACTGGCTGTTTTATCTTGAAAATATTTATTGCAGCACTCATCCGGTGTGACTGCATCGTCTGTAGTTTCCGTCATTGGTGTTTGTACGCTACTACAAAGACTATTTTGTGAAATATCTTTCGGTAGCAAATGCAGACACGGGTCTGTATTGAAATCTGCCAATTCGTCCGAACTGGGCAATGGTAGAGGCATGCGAGACCGCGTCGACATTTGTCTATTTGTCATCCTATGCACTAAATAATCTTCATTTCCAATCACTGCCGCTTGAGACATATTCTCTTGGAAATTTTGCAACAACTGATTATTTACCGTAGATTCTTTCACTTCTTTTTGTAACGATAACAGTCTCGGTTTTTCACTATCCACCGCTTCTTCGTAAAGCGACGAATCCTGACCGTCATTTCGTACAGATATATTACAACAACTACTTACATCTGCAAAATATACTTCAGATTCGGTCGTTTCCGGTTTCGGTTGGCAATTATTCTCTTGCTTTTGGAAGGCTGCATTTTCAACACCTTGTAAACGTGGTAAAAAACGGCACTGTTGTCCTTCAATATTGGTGTTTTTGTTCGATTCAGGTACATTCGCTTCTTGATAATCATATTCTGTGTCTGCCTTTTGTTCATCGTCTACATCATTTTGTTTAAATATATTTTGAACATTTGCACGCTCGTTGGATGTTTGATTTATTGATTTTATCGATGCAATGTCTGTTCTTTTCTTTATTTTCCTTACTGGTAAGGTGTGTGATGATCGTTCCACGCAACTGGAAGTATCCGTACTTTCACTATTTTCGTTCGTTTGATGCACTTCCGTTTCAGTTGTGTTTTCATAATTGTCTTTATTATTCGGCCGTGTACGTCTTGAACCACGGAATGGATTGTTGATTTCGTTCATCTGGCAATGCGATTCATGGCTGTGCATGTGATGATGGACGTGATGATATCTATAAAAAAATAATATATAATTAAAATTTTAATACTTTTAACTATACTTTATTCATATAGGGAAGAAAAATCGTCCATCTTGAATTATGTCAATTTTCAAAATAATCCAATAATTGTATACATTTGCCACAATGCTCCACCTTTTAACCTTGCTTTCGACCAATAAAATTAAAAAAACTAAATCACGTGAAAGCTGACCAATCACACATTTTTCTTCCCTATATGAATAGACCGTATTAAATAGCGTATTAAATACCGTGCAGGGGAATGCATTGGTCGTCTAGCGGGTGAATTCGGATTCGAGTAAGGTGGTGGCGGCCCCCACACATAAACCCCACCGACAGGTGGTCGATTATCTAATATACTGTACGAGCCGGTACTTCCACTAATCGGGTCTGAAATGAAGGCATTTTCACCGCCAGATCGGTTACTGAACCCGTATTGACTGTCTGCACTTCCAGTTCCTTCGTAAGTCATTGAATTGTCTCGCTGGGCTTCATTTTGTCCATTGCTTCGGTTCCATGGTAAACGTCGCCAATTCCAACCACTTATTGATCTGTTGCGTGAATTTGCGGCTGTTGATGGTGCCAGTTCTTCGCCTGGATTTGGTGAATAAAAATTACCGATTCTTCCCGGTGTCCAGAAACTAAATTTACAATTTAAATTTGCGTACTGTTTTGAGGACAACAAATTTCTAATTTACCGATCAGTGGAGGAATGTGTGTCCCATGGGTAAACCTGCGGTCCAGTTAGTGCTGGATATCTGCATTCTTCACAACAACTGCAATAGGTTGCTGGTGGAACTGGTGGACCACGAACAGAACCGTGTTGACTGACTGCACCGCCAGAATGTTGTTGATAAAATGATCTGCATCTCAATTCCAATTGTTCCCAATACATTTTCTTTTTCTCATGACTGGAGAAAAAATGTTATTTTATTAGTTTTATACAAATTGGTGGAACAAATTGTTAAATTACCTTAACAGTTGGTAAACGAGCATACAAGAAAATATACACACTAATATTCCACTAACTGATAGACCAAACATAGCTCTCAAGCACGAATACAAAGCACCATGAATTACTTCACAGTCAGGTGTGGAATCAAATACATATCTCATGCCTGCAATAATCGTTAAAGTAAACATTTTAAGAATTCTTTAATGTTAATATTATTACCATCATCTGCGTTTGTATGTGCTTCAGTTAAAACTGAATAACAAGTACATGTTCTTGTTTTTTGTGTATAAACACATTCACGTAATGTTTGCAGACGATTCATATGTATGACAGTTGTCGTTATTGTAACAAGAACACACGTTAAGGCACATACAAGACAACAAATACCACAAACTTTTATCTAAAATAGAAAAAGGGAAGAACGTTTATTGTTAATTTGAATCTAATTTAACGTTAATTATACATACCAAATAGCTGTATCTATTTCTTCGTCTTGCTAGACTAATTACACATAAACCGGTCAGAATCAACTGAAAATGCGTGAAATTAGTGTTTAATGAAAGCGATTATAGTTACGTTTATTTAAATGTACCATTGTAGCAGGCACAAACGTAGGGATTGTTTCAAAATATCCTAATGTTGAAGTGTAGGAGCGAAGAAGGAAGTAAACGGCTAAGAATAAAGCTCCAAGAATGGTTGCTAAACCGCCACAGGCACAACACCAAAACACGTATTTTCTTATTCCACCGCCTGTATTAGGATTTGCTGAAATACAGTTAAAAAATTTAATATACAATAAACTTTGAAAATTTGCGAATGGTATTCAAATATATTTTACCATGAGGTAAATGATGAGGATATGGTTGAAGTGTTGGAGGAATATGGTATTGAACCACTTGCATAATTGGATATCCGTGCATTTTGCTCAAAAATTATTGTACTCGTCTTAAAGAAAATTTGTGATTGAATCGTGATTGTCTCATTAAATAGATGTAATTGTATTTTGCACGCACATTGTATTAACAATGACCGTTTGGCACTGGTAATATGGAACTACAGGTGTCCCACAGACATAAACAAACGTAAAAAATTGTACAAAACACTAAAACATGAAAATGGTATCGTCTGAACAACTGAATTTTCCTTTTTCAGAGGACAGGACTGTAATTAAACCGATTTTCTTTTAATTCTTCCATAGGGTATAAAATTTTTTTATAAATTTTTTGATTTAGTGTTCAAAACTAATTTGAGCATTTTTAATTTAAGAACATCTATGAACTTCAGTTTATTTATTTTTTCACTAATATACAAGATGTTTCAGTGGTACGGTCCTGAGTCATCGTTGTCATAGCGATATAAAGGCTTTTCTCTCTAATAGTCAATATTTCTCCCCTATTTAGACACCCCTCACGGAGTCCAACTTTTTAATTCATTTACGAACAACCCCTATGCCCTGTGCTTAGTATTTTGACTTTCAATATAACATGTACATAAATGTTTGATTAAATCTTTGGTACGAATAAGTGAGATCAAATTTTTGGTTTTTATTCACTTACTAGTTTGCGGTCTACAACGAGACCCTAGCGTTTCCCGTCCATCAAACCGCTGTCGAGGTGGCGGTCGTGGTGGAAGTGCTGGTGGCAATGGGGACACCTCAATCCTATCATCAGCTTCAATTTTTCTTGTATACTGGGTAGATGGTTCAATTTCATTGCCATTATCACTGATTTCTTGCATCACATGACAAGTGCACATAGAATTTGTTATCACCTTTGTGGAATGGCAAGTGTTGGTCGATGCGGCATGGACATGCATTGGCACTGATTGTATGGGATGTATGTGGCTGGTGGTGGTTGGTGGATGACTAAGGTTGATAACAGCTGCATGATGAGATGATTTCGATAGGCTACGATGGCCATGTTTAGGTGAATCAGTCTTTGATATTTGATCTAAAGAAGCTTTCTCTGAACAAGTACATTGATGGGAATGGTTCAGTGCTGTTGGATCGTCACTACCGTTACCCACTTCATTAGATAAATATAAATGGTCAGTCTTTTGGATATCAGGCGAAGGGGATGACATTTTCTTCTTGATTGTTGATGATTACCATTTTTTCTTATACTCGTATTATCATAACGATGTTGTTTCTGTAAGGGTGATAACGTATTTTTTTAACAATTACCTATAAAGCTTATGTTCAAAAAAATATATACAAAACATTCGGATATAGGCATGCTATTCATAAAAGACATTATCTTCGATTTCCGAACAAGCCTCTTTAGCTCAGTGGTAGAGCACTGGTCTCGTAAACCAGGGGTCGTGAGTTCAATCCTCACAGGAGGCACTTACTTTTTTAATAATAATTATTATTTTTTAATTAATTTGACACAGTGTTGTTTTTAATTTCTTTGGTAATTTAGTTCTCTACTGCTGTTTACAGTTAAATTTGTAATGCCGTGTTAAAAAAATACAAAACGAAAAATAAAAAGCAGTTTTAAAAAAAATAATTTTGTTGTTAGTACTTTTTGTGCTAAGATACCACTATCTATAGTATTTACGTTATTCAGGATATTTTCAGGTAGATACGAAGATAGTTTTAATAGAAATTGATGGGTATAATACTTTGTAGCTTGTAGCTAGTTACTACCAACAGAATTCGATGTACCGTAAAGTGGTATCACTAAAACAAGCTATGAAGATAAATACATGTAATATGTTATATACATACACAGCATATGTGCTTATTAACTAAAGCTTTTCGAATAAATTTGAATATTTAAGCAAATGTACACAACAAAATTACCTAATCAAGCTTTAATAACTGGTAATAAGTTATTTTCATTAACTACGAGTATTTTTGAAACAATTTAACTTTTTATACACTTACATTACAATAAACGTATTCAACAGGTTGTTTACTAAAATAAAATATAAAATTCACAATTTAAATTATTATCTCAACAATATATTTAAATTTATCAAACAAATTCGGCACTAAATTCTCTTAAACTGAACTAATCTTGAATGTGCAACTGAAACTGATGAATTTTTCACACACGTTCGCAATTAAAAAGGCATCAAGTTCGTATAGCACCACACAAAAGACATTTTTCCTGTTAGGGGTTGCAAATAATTTTTTTACATTCGAACCGAAACACTTATTGTCAAAAGTTTACGAAATGTGAAAGATGTCAGCGGCCTTCCGATAACAGTCTGGTCTTCAGAACTGGACCGTTGATGGTGTCGTCTTTGTCTGGAACATCGACTTCTGCATGGCAGCCAGTAATGTAGCAAGAGAGAAGGAGGAAACCTTGAAGACCTAATGGAATGCTTACAATGCCTCCCTCCTTCGTACCTGTTTCTTGAGAAATGCTTTTGCTTCAACTTCAACCGAGAACCCTACGCAAAGAGGCATTCACTTATAGCCAACAGCTTGCATGGTTTTATATATAAATGAGATAGAACAAGATTATCTGCAACTGTGTGCGTGCAACGCCCATTCAAATCTCCTAAAATAACATTGAAAATATTTTTCCCATATACATTCATATGGAAACAATAAAATACATGAACTTTTGGAATTTAGTCCGAATTTTTTCGGATAAATTTGACAATGGAGTTGTGCAAAGAAAGTATTATATGTTGTACCATTGGAGGTCATCTATATATAAACGCATTTTTAACACTTCTTAAATTATATATGTATGATCATTAATCTTACACATCAACTTTTTATTGTTAAAATATGTAAATCATAGGTTTTCCTGTTATAAAATTGCTGTAATTAATTAAAAATCATGCAAGATAAAAGAAAATTATAAACAATTCCATTTGACTGGTTTGGTTTCCGTTGCCGACAAGTTTTAGTAGTACCGAACTGCAGTCCATGCTTATAAAAGTATTGTAATATTTTTTATCCTAGACATTTATAATTACTGAATACGAGTATGGTTTCCTTTTAATATTACTTATATGTATAATAATCTCTTTATGTGGAAAATGCCCTGATATTATAAACATATTAATCAGAGCAACTAGAATAGTAAGGTATTATTCGTAATTATTATCTAATTAAGCAAATCTAATAGGAATTTCAACGATAGGTCAGAACATAGAATAGGATTTTGGGCAATAAATCATTTTAGAAGGTGAATGATAAATATAAAGTATAATAAATATCGGTGACATTGAATTTTGAGAACTTGATAAAATGTTTAGAATGCATATACCAATGTTTATTTAAAATTGTTTATTTAACACATTTGAAGAATTGGAACTCAGTTCTTTTATTTACATATCTTTATTTGTTGAACTTACCTACATATAAATTTTATAAAGGGGGAATTCTATTGTGCTTGAATAATACACGCGGAACATATTAAATATATATATAATTTCTTTGTGCATTGGTGCTTAATACCCCTCTTCATTGGCGTACAAAAAATGGATTGAAACAATATAAAAAAATTGATAAAAGTAAGTAGATGTTGATAATTTCCATATATATCGA
>SSSI01005888.1:0-21158 GCA_004796505.1 Oryzaephilus surinamensis
ATTAACTTTTACCACTATACAAAATAGTTTATAAATAAAATATATAAAATTTTATATTACTATTTATATTTATTTAGAAAATAATTACCTGCCTATAAATTTTATAATGACTTGTAAGTAAATAAATTTCCATTTCAATAATAAAACATCAGAACTAGTTTTAATAATACCTGAATGATCAAGATATACCAAGTGCGTTCGAGCATAAATAAGAGTCGTTATATTTTTATTGTCCTCTAAAAGAAATAATATTTTCTAATCGATTTTCATACCACTGTGCAAAAAGATTCAATTTCACAATTTGTTATTAGTTTAGCTGGTCGGTTGTTCGAGAATATAACAATTATCAAGAATTTGACTGACAATAACAAATAAATTAGCACGCGAAGATATCAAGACATTTTTTAGTGATTCGAAAACGTAAGTATGCGCTTGATAAGAATATCCGTTTAGTTGTTATCGTTTTTACAGGTAAGAATTTATTTATTGTTATACCACCGGCAACACCGTTGTTGCATTGAATGTAATATAAAGAGTGGGACTAACAAAAGTACGAGTGTGTACCTTCAGTTTGAATCAGGAAAGTTGTGCGATCAAAAGATCATACTGGAAATAGTTATGCAATCAAGTTGATTTTAAAATGTTCAGTTTGCTAAAATAGTTCATCCGTGCATAATAACAAAACGTATATAATAACATAATATAGAGAAACTATTGTTCTTATTCATGTAATATTTCTTCGATATAATTGATGTTATATACAAATATTTTTAATATCATTGTTTTTACCTTGAAGACTATGTAATTTCTTATGTAATTTGTAGTATTATTAAAGTACATGGAATATTCAGGTAAGTTTTAGTTTACAAAATATAATAAATATGTGGTTTAAAAATTTCGCGTGATTTTTATTTACATCTATGTTTTATTATTATTTATTGCGCTTTTATTTCAAGATAAGTAAAAACAATGTTACTCTACGAATATTAAAACATTTTCTCAGTATATAAACAAAATATTGTAAATAATCAGAAACGCATCAATTAAACGAAATTTGTCACTAACCATAACAAAATTACTTATAGTGTTTCAGTTAATTTAAAATAAGAACTTTTACCTAACAAATACTTTCGCCCCATTCAATCATTCTTGCATCATAAATAAAATTAACTTTCAGATGAGTTTTCACATTCTTATTACACTTATATATTTTTTTAAATACAACTTCCGTTACACCAGTAATTTTGCATTATTTCATAATTAATGTTTCAGTTAGCATATAACAAATTTAATAGTTATTCCTGTACAGTTTTTTTATACTCGTATATATTAAAACATTATTAACTGTACAAATACGAATCTCATATTACAATTAATGCATACAGCGTTTCTCTTTATTATTTTCTATACGTGATAAGCATAAAGAAAATGTATTTATAACAGTCGTCGGCCTTCGACTCATTTTGTGTACCTGTACCCTAGAAAATATATCATTTATTAGCGTAATTATTTAGATTAGAATATATTACTTTGCTAAATACTGTTTTTTATTTTTCAATTTTACAGTCCATGGAAAAGTTTCATTAAACATTCAATGAAAACATTGAACAATGGAGAAGAAAATACTGAAATTGAAAATTAAATCGGTTCCGGATGCGAAAAATGCACTGCCATCAGAACGTCGTTATTCCGCTTCTCTTGTATTGGGTTTCAGTGTCATTTTTCTCATATTGTCTGTACTTTCTGACACAGTTGGTGGTGTAATTATTCACAAAATAATGCAACACGATCAGTTAATTGAAGAACAATTAAATGTGAGCATGGATGGTAATGATAGCAAATCACAACATGAACAAGAACTGCAAGAACGAATATCCAGAGATACGAAAGGATTTCCAATTCACTATCAAATTAATATGCCAACATTGGTCTGTGCCGGATGCTTTATAATGGCTTTAGGCCTTACACTCAGCTCCATAGCTGGGTTATTTGCATGGAAACGGTGGTTCATCGATAACCATATAACATTCTTTTTCCTGTTTGCTTGTTTTTCAATTCTAACATCAACAATCAGTTTAGTACTTAATCTTGTAATGGTATTTTATTCATCGTCGATAAGAAGTGAAGAGTTTTGTCCACCAATTGGACGATCGTTGGCGTTCTTCGTTTTAGCATTGTCTGTTATTGGTATTGTATGGTCGTCACTCGCTTCGAAGATTGGTTTTCGGGGAATGAAGAATTGTTATCCTGAAGAATTTGGTACATCGTCAGCTGTGAATACTATTTACAGTAAAAATGGTAACAATGTGGTGCCACCAGGTGTTATCAAACAATTTGGATATGTGGGTGCTGATGGTAAATTGGTGAAATATTTAGAAAAGAATGGTTTGCCAGTTGAGGAGAGTCATTCGGATGAAAGAGTAGAAAAATTTGTTAGAGAGCACTATGATAAACAAGATGTACATTGTTAATTAATTATTAGACTGGATTATTATTGTAGTGTTAGAATATATACAATAATAATGAGATTACCATTAACATAATTAATATTATTAGAATTTTAATATATGAGTAAAATTGACTTATTTGTGAAAAGGCACGCAAAAAATTCATTGTATTCGTAAAGTGTGGTACTGATAACCAATAATTAGTGATATAAGTGTGTATTTTTTATTTTTCAACAATAACGATTATAATTTTTTTCAGTATGAAGCACTATCTTTAAAAATTGTTTATAAATATGCACGTGCAGAAAGGTATGACTTGTGTCGAAAAAATTATATTTTTGTTATATTTTTTGAAATTATATGTGCCTAAACGTATTTAATACCCTCTGTATTTAACTATGCACTAGATATGAGTATTTATTGTATATTTTCATTAATGTTATTACTGAAATTATTAAAATAAAAGTACATATACAGTTTTCATCAGATCATTTATGTTTATAAAAAGATTACAATATAATTAAATGAATTTTAAGTTAAGATTTATCACGTATTCATTGGTTCATCGAGGAAATATGGATGGTTTAATGCTCCCGAAGCATTAATTCGTTTATTTGGATTAAATTTCAGCATACTCTAAAATAGAAATTATTATAAATTATCAAATATTATTAAAACAAAATGAATTATACCATTATTAAGTCATACGCTGTACTACAAATATTTGGTGCAATGGATTTGATATTAAGTTGATGAGTTACTTCAAAAGAATCGTATGTGATTGGAACATTTTCTTGAGGCCATTCATTTTCAGGCGGTTTTCCTAATACCCTGCAAAATCTTGACTTGTAGATTGGTTTCTTATTAAGCAAAAAATATTTACTTAAATATTAAAGATAACTGGTCACCTTCCGAAGTGCCTTTAAATACTGGCTGTAAACTGTATAATTCAACAATTATACAGGCAACAGACCAAATGTCTACTGGAGTGGCGTATGTTTGCCCTAAAAGTACTTCGGGGGCCCTATACCAAAGCGTTACCACCTGGAATGCATTACATAAGACATTCATTTTAAAATAATTAACGATAGAAACGTACAACTGAAGTGAGTTTCATTTCAAAATCGTACGTTTTGGCCAAACCAAAATCGGCCAGTTTAACATGACCATCGTGAGTTATCAACAGATTTTGTGGCTTAATGTCTCTGTGTACGATTCGATGACTGTGTAAAAAATCAACACCCAACAACATTTCCCTGGATAAATTTCGGATTTCCATTGTTGAAAATCCATTTGGGTGTTTCTCGATATACAATGCTAAGTCCTGTTCAACATGTTCGAATACAAGAAACATGATTAGTTCATTGCCTAATTGCTGGCCATGGCAAACATCCAACAGCCGTACAACATGGGGATTTTCGTACGCATTTAATTGCTTCAACAATGCTATTTCACGTAACGTATTCATCGGCATACCATCTTCAGTTAAAGGAACGCATACTCGTTTTAAAGCCACATGACTTCCAGTTTGTTTATTTTTAGCTTTGTACACAGTTCCATAGGCCCCTAATACATATGAAAATAAACAATTAAATTAGATACTATTTAACGTTTTTTTATCAAACCTCTTCCAATTTTGCTCAGTTCTTCGTAGGAATGATGAGATTCAGATAACATTTCACCACGTCTGTCTGCCATTTTTTCAGTCACTGAAAAGTAAGGGGTTCAGGGTTGACTTGGTAATTGTATAAAAGATCGTTAGTGGTGGTTACATGTTGTTTTTATTGAATAAAGAGGTTACCTTAACTAATTTTCAGTAAATGTAGGTATACATTTGGAATATTTTACCTGGAGTAGTACTGCAATAGTATAAGAACTCAACTTGGACAAAAGATATTTTTTAAATTAAATAATTTTATATTAATAATAAATATTACATATTTCAAATAAACAAAACTATTAAATAGAATATATGTAATGTTATGTATTATTAAAGCAACCAACAAACCAAAACCAGTTTTAAGTATTTTGTTTGAAATATTGCGGACGATTGTAGACAGCCAGCAAAATTTTCTACTGGTAGCATGAAATGGTTTTGAAAACGCATTCTAACTTTAATGTTTTTCTATAAAACATAAATTAATAAATTAATTTGGGTTCTTGTAAGAAAATGAATGAAGTTGAAGGAATATTCTAATTTATATAATACAGGAAAAACTGAAGAAAAGTGACAAAGATTGTATACCATTTGTAGGTACCTAATATTTTGTTATGTTTTGTTTGTAATCAAATTTGAACAGAATTTTATGAAATAAGTAAATATCACATTGAAGAATAAAGATCATACATTAAATCATAGATTCATAGATATTGTATTTAGCCAGATAAGTTGTAAAACCGTATAAGAATCATTAGATAATTATTATACTTACTTATCTAGGTATTTAATGATTAGTGAATTATTTAATTATAATTTACATTTAGTAATTAATATCTGTTGATGAATTAAAAATATGTTCTGTATTGTAATTTATCGTTTTCGATATTAGATATTCTATTATCTCTATATTTTGTGTATTCTTATAGTAAAAATACTTTGGAGACTTTAACGATAGATTAGCATGCACACCTTTTAATTTGTTGTATATTAGTCTAGGCCTAGGTACCTATACCTAATACCTATGTTTAGTTTATGTTTTATTATGAAATTGAATCTGAATTTGAATATGGATGAATAAAATACGTTAATGTATTTTACATGTTCTATGGTGTCCGCTATTCCGCTAAGTACGTACCTACCTATTTAATAAAACAAACGATAATTTATTTATTATGGTCTATTCAATTAGGGAAGAAAAAGGTTATGATTACTTAGCTTCCACGTGATTTAATTGTTTAAATTTTATTGGTCGAAAGTAAGGTTAGAAGGTGGAGCATTGTGGCAAATGTACACAATTATTGGATTACTTTGAAAAACGTCATAATTCAAGATGGACGATTTTTCTTCCCTATCTGAATAGAGTATAGTTAGGTATACAAGGACTATGAATTGATGACTTAAAGATTGATTTATAATTTATACCTATATGTACCTATGTAGTTTATATTACTGATGCTTTCTCTAGTTATTATACTATAAACTATATAGACTTAGGTAGGTACCTACCTAATAATAAAAATTAATAAAAATTATTAAATCATGTTAAGGAAAAAACAAAACCGAAGAAAGACAGCATGTTTTATGACAATCATAAAATCTATTGTTTTCAATTTTGAAAGCGTAACATTTTTTTGTAACATTCACGTTAAGAAATTAATGATTACCTACAAGTCCTTTATAATACGTATAATCGTATAATACTCGTATAACATACCATATATGAAGGTAAATAGTTAAATACCTAACAGTATTGAATTCATCATATACTTATTCAATACCTACCAATAGAATATTATAATTCATTTTATACTATATATACACTTTTTATGCATAGGTATAATACCTATACATTATATTCCTAATAAGTAATACCTATAATAAGTACATATATATGCGATGTATGCTGAGTGTATGACACATTTAAGAGAAAGTTGAGTTTTACTAAAAATAAATATTTGTATTATTCATTATTAAACTAAAACGTCATTAAAAAATATGAGGTAAAGATGCGGGCCTGTGTTGCACCAATAAATAGAAATTTCGGAAGTATATGACATTTTTATCAACATAAAATTGGTCATGGGTATTTTTGAATAAGCAAAAAAAAATTTTATATTCTAACAAAATTAATTATCTATGTTATAAATTTATATATGTAGGTATATACGGTCCTTTGCGGTTCATTCGAAATAAGTCTTGTTTTCTTTGCATGTAACCCCACCTGTCTTCTGTATCTATCTATACAGGTATGTTCAACTCGACTACATAGGATCTTCGTCCCGTTAGTCGACCACTAAAGTTTATGATTTGCCTCTACATTTATTTTAAACTTGAAACAATCTCTATGCAGTGTACACAATAAGATATTGTTGTTTAAAAAATGACAGTTTATACAATATTTTCAATAATGTTTGATAGTGCATTTAAGTGATATTTAAAACTTGTTCAATTTTATCAAGTGTTAAGTGACTGTGTATAGGGAATACCTAATTTGAACCATCATCAAGTTCTTGAATACGTCCTTCTTTATTATGACCTAAATACTCGATGTACTGTAATTTTAAAATCGCATCTCACGGCCGGTCCACACAATAATTTTATTCTAATTAATTATATTGTATAAATCTTTTATATGTGTGTTTTTAAACAAAAATTTATAACAATTTCTATAATAAATAGATATACTGAGAAGAATAACAGTTATAACGTTAGTGATGTTGACGTTTAAATCGAACATATTTAAAGAGTTTTTTAATATGAAGATAATTATATTAATTATTAAGTGCTGAAGAAAACGTTTCGAATTTATGAGTTCTTTTTACCTATATACTTATATATGTATATAGAAATTATTCAAACAATTGTATTTTCTTTTGTAAAGAATAGTTGGTGAGCCGGCTTAATGTAATTGACCTAAGAGAAATGGCAATAGTTAAATCTAGTTGGACAATGTTAATATGTATGGTGTTAATGGTTATATCTTGTGCTGTAGTTGGAGGTAAGCTTAGCTAACACCGCCATATTAGAATAAATTGAATCATTATTTTCATATTTTTCAAGAGAAATGTAACATTTTTAAGTGAAATACATATTTTTAAGTAAAACTGACCCTGAAACATGTAAAAGTACAATTTCATTTATGTTATAACTTCTTTTTCGTGCACAACACTATTGTTTAATGATAATTAACATTTGTGTTTATTACAAAAAATAAATTATAAAAATGTATTGTTTAAACTGTTTTTGACGTACTTATAATTATCAATTTTGAAAGAGAAAGTGCATCGTGTAACATTTTAATAAAAAATAGATATCAATAAATGAGTTCAGCATTTTTATCTAAATTGTTTAACAAAATAGTCACTAAACAAATTAGTTAAGTAAATTAAATACCCAATGAAGTTAAGTGAGTCATTTTCAATAAACAAATTCAAAAATTACTGTACCTATAGTATACTTTTATTAATAATTTTGTATAATTTCTGATTTCATTAAGCATAGATATACGGAATATATATAATAAATACCAAAAACTCATTTCATTAAGCATAGATATACGGAATATAATAAATACCAAAAACTTGAAGTCAATTAGATATTTTTAAAATGGAGAAAACTAAAATTGAAAAGTTTTATGCTCTCTTTAACAAATATTTTAATTTCTCAAACTATACATGATCCTTACTCAAGTAAATAGTAATTTGTTGTCATAAAAATTAATATTTTATTTTATATTAATTAAAAATATTATTAAATATTTGATGTCTTTTTAAAATTCAAAGTTGATTTTCTATGCTTTTCTATAGTGTTACTCATTAGCAACATTGATGTATTGGTAATTTAATTGTTGTACTGTTGAAGTACTAGTTTTAATAACAATTAATCTAAAAAAGCCGTTGAGAATATTGCATTTTCTTTATTTTTTCTAATAGAATAATTATTAGCTTAGTTACGATAAATTAAAAATAATTAAATATGGTAACAATGTATCTACCTTTCACAATAGTATACAGTCTTTTTATTTTTACCGTTAAATCCGTTATATGGCCAAAGGCGCGACAAGAAATCATCAATTCCATACAAAATAACGAGTATATATAATACTCTTTTACCTTTTACATTACGTGAAAGAATGAAATTTTCTTTAAATGATTTTCAAATGCATAAAATTTTCGTATAAATATGTAAGTCAACTGAAAATTTGTTTTGAATCAACATTTTTATTGTCCACTTTCAAAGTGGATTACTAATACACTAATTACGTGAATTAGTATTAAATGTATAAATTGCTATTAGAAGTCATTGAAGCGTTTGCTGAATGTTGAATAGGGAGAAATTCGTTAAATTCTAATAGCTCACTTTCTACATAAATAATAAGGCTGTTGAAGACATTATATACAAAATTTCAGGTGTGCAAGATGCATATTCTCAGTCATTTATATCACCCAATTCAGCAGTGAATGAAATAAGGAATGCAAATGAGCAACAACAACAACACGAACAGTATGTGGACAAAACATCCGGTCCAAGTGAAATCGTTCGAATTACATCAGTGGGTGGAACAATAACTCCGTCATCAATTAGTGGGGAATTTTCTGTTAAAAAAAGTAAAGCCATCAGAACGGCAAGATCTGCTGACCCAATCCTTTCAAAGACGTCTGGCGTTGACAATCTGCTGGCATATAAAAATATTGAAGAGTCCTTGGATAGTAACGATGTTGAAATGTCTGCAAGGGTTGACCATTTAATTCAGCCTTCTAAAACGGTACAGAAATTAATTTTTAATGAAACACGTGCTATTATTTATATTTTGTCGTTTGATAAATCGGTAGGATGATGAAATCTTCAACAGTGTGCAACAAACAGTGTCCCTCCAATCGGGGGAAGATCAGGGGGTCCCGCAGGCCAGGTCGCTTTTACTGCAGGGGCCCCAAGAAATCCGGCCGACTGCTACATCGGCCCTGCTGACGCCCAATTTTGCTACCCTATCACCGGTGCAGGAAAAAGGACGTCAAGCGAACCCTGACATCCAAGATATCATAACAGGCATTGTCAAACTGTTGAATGGTAATGTAAATGTTCAAGCAAACACTGCTCCGGGCGTAGGAAGGCCACTACGTCCATTATCTACAAGGATTAACAATCGTGGACCACCTCGGATTACCGATGTTCCCGCATTACCCCCAGATTTTGACGTCCCTGCACCTCCATTGCCGCCACCGCCGATCGGCCAAATGCCACCTCCGGTGTCTTCTACTCGAATACCGACCCCGTACCCGTTTGATGTGCCTCCATCCAATGTGTCCCCAAAACGTCCACCTATTCCCATTTCTGAACAAGTCATTCCGAATGGAAAACGACCCAGTTTTTATCGGCCAGTAACTATACCGCCATGGAATAGGCCGCGAAGGCCTGGAACTCGTAAGCCAATTCCAGCTTACAAACCATTACCGTCGGATATGATTAGTTTGACAAGTGAAAAACCAATGGAGGATATTTTAACATTAGATTTAGGAACGCATTTAGAGTCTGTGAATAGTGGAGAAAGTACGTCAAATGAAACAATGATTGACGAAAAACTAACAAATGGAACTGATACACCTGAAGAAGTTTCATTAGATTCTTCGGAAAATGAAGAAAATGAACTAGATGAAATTGATAAGAATAATATTTTAAATACCACTGATACTTTATCAATATTAGAAAATGTTACGAGTTCCTCAATTAGTAATACCGTTACTGAAAGTGAAATAAAATCTAGTGAATATGATATCAATTCTTCCACGTCTGCTTCCACGGCGGTTCCATCACCATCAAGTTCTCCAATGGAATCTTTGAAATTAAATGCTACAAGTGAGAAAGTGGATGAAACAATGCCTATTTTAGAATCATCAATACAGGAAGTTTTGCATACTTTGAAAGAAGATTTATTGAATACAACTTCAATTTTATCTACAACACCAACAGAGACGCTTTCAGATACTCTTATAACAGAAAGTGTCACAAAAACAATACAATCAAACAGTTCTACTAAATTATCTACTTCTAATGGTGATAAATTCTAAACTTTAAATTATATTTGAAAATATGTATATTTTTGTATCTTATTTTCAGAAGCTAGTATCAACCTAACTAATCAAGGATTTTCCTATTATCCATACCGTCCTAGACCAGGAATCGTTTTAGATGATACCGAATATAAACCAGGAGGCAAGAATCGTCAACCAATTATAACTAGACCCCCAATTGGACAAATTGGTGATATATTTGATGTAACTGTGTCAGCAATTCAAGGACCTGGTGAATCGTCTCTTTCTCCAGGAAAACCATACGTTATTCCAGGTAATTTTTTAAAATAAAATTTGAAATATAATATCAACATATATCTTGTATTATAGTGGAAAATATAGAAAATGTACATTTGAGTGAAAATGGTGATGTGATCACCAGTCCCGTGGGCAATGATGGATTTGTTTCCATCGACGGCAAACGCACCTATTTAAATTTATTTGGCGAAGCAACTTCAAGTTTGGGTTCTTCAGGATCGTTGATAAAACCTACAGCAGCATCACATAATCAAGTCAGTGGCACTGGATATGCCGTGATTGATGCCGATTCTAAAACAAAGCCAGTAAATATGGGATCGGTGAAACCGACGCAAAGAAGGCCAGTTTATGGCAGGCCCAGACCCAGCCAGCCACCAGTGAGAATAGACACTTGTATAGTTGGTGATGACTCGACTTGTGATGTATCCCAACATGAAATTTGTCGAACAGAGGCCGGTGTAAGTGCATGCCATTGTCGACCAGGAACGGCACGACGCAAACATCGGGATCCATGCAGAAAAATCGTATCAGTAGTATTGTCCTTACGTGTTGATAGATTGTACGAACGACGAGTGGTTTGGGCAACTGAATTGCTGGATAAAAACAGTGGCAGCTACCAACAACTGTCATACGAAGCTGAGCGCGCTGTATGATATGAATAAAACAACATAATTTGGAAATTAATTGCAATATTATTTTCAGTTGGAGTCTGCAATGTCTATGACTCCATTCAGTGACGAATTCCTCGGTTCCAAAGTGAATAGCATTTATAAGGGTGAAAGGTCAGCGGGCCAAGCAGGGGTTTTCGTGAATTTAACTCTTCAGTTGGAGGAAAACGCCGAAACAGCTCGTCCCAATGTTCGAGGCGACATTCAAAAGCATCTTCTGGGCGTTATTCAGAGACGAAGTAACAATGTTGGAAACAGTGCCTTATGGGTTGATAGTCCGCCAGGTTCAATTTCAAATTTACAAGGCTAGTTTTTTTTTGATAATATATTTAACGCGTTGTTTATTTTTTATTTGTCACTGTATTACACTAAGTCTGTGATTATTACAGACTTGGATGAATGCTCTGCCCCTGAATTGCACGATTGCCACGCATTAGCCAAATGTATAAATGTTTTTGGTGGCTTTAAATGTGAGTGTCAAGAAGGTTTGCGAGATCCTTGGATCGACAACAAACATAGAGCTGGTAGACAGTGTGAACAATGTTCATCACAGCATTGCAACAATCGTGGTGAATGCAAATACCAGAATGGCCAGGAAGTGTGCATGTATGTTTAAAGAATATAAATAAAAAGAACGCTAAAAAAACATTATTTGCAGTTGTACGGGAAATTACTATGGAAATCAATGTGAACTTGACGGTGAGGTGCTTGGAGTGGCAATTGGGGCAAGTGTTGCAGCTGTTATAATAATTGGTTTAACGCTAGTGTGCTTGGTAATGTGGAGGTAATATTGTTACAAGAAAAAAATCAATGGATAATTTGTTAAAACTTATTTATTCCGATTTTTAGTCGACGTTGGAGTCGTGAACAAAAAGCAGCTATTGGAAGTCCAGTATTTGGTTATATGGCAACAGCAAGTAATACAGTAAAGGCTCCAGTAATGGGCGCTCCACCATACCAATTAACGTTGGAAGATCGTCTCCGATGGGCACAAATTGCTGACGTTATGGCACAGGCCAACCATTATGCTGTAAATAATATCAGTTAAAATTTGGAATTATTTTATTCGAATTTCTATAT
Source organism: Oryzaephilus surinamensis (assembly GCA_004796505.1). NCBI lineage: Eukaryota > Metazoa > Arthropoda > Insecta > Coleoptera > Silvanidae > Oryzaephilus > Oryzaephilus surinamensis. The sequence goes on from SSSI01005888.1 coordinate 12,182, forward strand.
ACTTACAGCCGGAACCAGTGAATGCACCAACTAGGCCATCATCAGCACTTTTTGGTTATCCAAATCTATCAATGACTGGTACTCTTCAGCATAATTCCATGCATGGTACATTGCCTCCAGTACCTTTGCCACGGCTTAATCTGCAAGCCCAATTGGCCAGTCGAGCAGCAAGTGTTCATGGTATGAGACCATTAGACAATTCAAGTTCCAGTGAAGAGGAGGATAAAGCCGATTTGCTCGGAAGGAATTTCCAAGTGCCTAGACCTAAAAGCAGAAGTAATGCATCAATTGCTGTAAGACTCGATTAAGATACAAATCTTATGTGCATGTAATTAATTATATTTTAATGACAATTTGTTAATTTTAGAATCAAAGTGGAATCTATTATGATGTAGACTATGATCAAAATGAAATTTATAAACAAGCTGCAGGAATACCAATGAATACATACAGTATAGGTCGACCGCAATATTTTAGAAACTAACTTTGTGAAATTGTTCTTTGCTCTGTTTGTATATATAGGTAATTAGATTTTGTATTGAACTCATTTTTATCAACAATTAATTAAATGTAATGTATTTAGAATACTTTAAACGAATTGTTTGAGAGCTTGTTTAATTTTAGGTGTTTAGAAGATGTTTAAAATGCACAAAAAGCATTGTTAATTTTATTTAAAAGACTTATTATGTAAATTTATTAGGTATATTTGTACTTTTATTAAATAATTATTTACAAAAATATCTTCTGTTGGTTTATTTATTTATACCATCATTTGAACAAATCGAATACTTATAGTTAAGTACCTATTAAACTCGCTATTAAGTAAAAATAAATATTGGCTTTGAATTTTAAACAGCAAATTTTAAATTATAAACTCTTTATGCATGTCAATGGTTGAAAAATTAGAAAAAAATTTCTTTTTAATGAATTAATGCTCATAAATCAGTTTCATCTAAAATACAAGTTTCTCGAAAAAAGTTAAAATACAGATCAGAAGATAAAATTTGGGTAAATTTAATTTGGGAATTTAATAAACAGTAAATATTCTAAAATAGGCAAACACTATATAAGCGTAAATGAATGCAAACTCATGAATGATCTAATATTTGTTTAGGTTGAAATTTTATAAGTACATGAATTTTAATAGGAGGAATTGCTTGTACCTTGTCAAAAAAAATATTGACTAACCCATTAAATTCCGTTACTTCTACATGTAGTAGTAAGTATAGTGAATTTTCAGTTATGCATACAATAGAAAAATGAATAAAAGGGCCAACAACTTATTTCAAATCTTCAAATGCAAAACCGCAATATACCCACATTGAGTTTTTAGTTAAAACTGAATCGATATGAACATATTACAATATTTCTCATTATTCTATTTAATTAATAGTGCGTGCAGTGCTTTAGAATTTATAGATTTTGAAGATCCCCTTTATCTTCTCTGGGAAAAGAAAAGTAAGATATTAACTCGGATATTTATACATTTTATAATTGGAAACAAATTATTTTCTGTAAGATGAATTTGAAAACGGAAGAGCTCATTGCTCCGTACCAGGAACTACTACTACGACAAGTGTTCAAGACGGCATATGTCTAAATCCTGCTTATTGCCTTTTAACTGGTGGCAGAATTGCGGGATACTGTAGTGCCCTAACTGCCTGCTGTTTAAGTATATGTTTAATGAAATTTTGTGGTCGAAAAATAATTTTATCACTTTATAGATACTCTAAGTTGTGACAAAACGACTTCCGAAAAGGTGTCATATTTTCAAGGAACCGCAGATGAGATTACATCTTGCCACTTTACCATCAGACTAAATAATCCAAACGTTTGTCAAGTTAGGTGAGAAACAAATTTCAGTACACGTAATTATGATAAAATCAATTAATTTTGAAATTAGACTAGATTTCATAGAATTCGATTTACAAGCGCCCGAATTTGATACATCGAGTTATTCTTGCGTTAATTATTATCTTGATATATCACCAAATACATATGGAATACCGAGACTATGTGGCCAAAATAAAGGCCAGCACGGTATGTAAATTACTATTAAATCCATTAACTACTTTAAAAACCATTTTGTTTTAGTGTATGTACATGTAAATAATACGAATTTTTTATACAATTCAAAAGCTGTACATTTGAATATAAGAGCAAATAGTGGAAGTTCATGGAATATTAAAGCAACACAATTAGAATGTCCGAAAAAATTAAAAAATTTAGCCTCCAGAAATATTTACGATTTAGGTAGAAAATATACAAATAAAATAAAATAAATTCTGTGAATAATCGTGAATGATTTTCAGCTCCATTGGGAGCAATTCAGTATTTTACTGACTACACAGGAACAGTAAGGTCTTTTGATAACTATCAATCCATCACCAATGAAGACGATTATTCTGGTTTTACAGGAGATCAATATTATGCTATTGCTTTCAAACGATACGAAAATGTTTGCGGTGTTAGGTGAAAAACACATATTTTTTAATATTATATTTATTTGCATAATATAATGAACTTTGCAGTTTTGCCATAAATTATTTACAATTCTCTTCTACAACTGCTGGTACTTGTAATGAATATCTTTTCATACCTGAGGGACAATCATCAGCTCTTATACCAGGCAATACGGATAAATTGGACGCTTATTACTGTCCAGTTTCTGGGACTTTACTTTTAGACTTTACTTGTAAGTATAATTTATTAATTGCAAATAAATATATATCAGTTTTTTTAATATAAACAAATAATAACATTTATTTTTAGCCAAACCGCCAGGACCGTTGTATATTCATTTCAATTCTCGAGATCAAAGTATGGATACTCAAATTAATTTAGGTTTTGAGTTAACTTATGAATTAATATCAAATTCTGATTGTACCGATTCCTAAAACTTGATAAACATTTATACATATCTTTTAGTATTTTAAAAAGTGTTGAGTGTTGAATATTATTAGATTACGAATAAATTATTGAGAAATTGATAATGAATTTTTATATTAAATTTGTATTCTACAGGCGCAGAATATTGCCAAATTTTCGTCAAGTCAACTTACATTGCCCTATTCTACCATTTTTTTTTGTATATTATGTATATGACTGACGGACGCAAACGGAAGAAGAGTAGAATATGAAAGTGGTTAGTTTAAATAAAATGAAAACTGAAATGCATTGGGTATGCGTTTTTAATATCCTAACTGTCAAATACATGGTACGAACATTATGTATTATTAAATAGAATGACTGAAAAAATGATAATAAACAATTCAAACGTAAAAACAAATCTCGAAAACAAAAAATCTAATTTAATTCTTAAACTAACCATGGGGTCGATTCTTGACTTTCGTACGGTAGAATTTTCGTTCGAATTTATGAATGACAAATGTCAAAATGCATAAAGTTTCGATTAAAACATGCATTTTCTACTGCTTGGACCAATAGAATTCAGATTTCGAATAGATGTTGCCAACCTTAGGTGACAAAAAAATACGATTTTTTATCATTCGAAAGTCAAGAATCGACCCCCATATATCCAGAAAAAAAGCGCACTACATCCTTTCAATAAAATAAGGTTGATTTAATTTTGCAGTATATAGGTAAACAATAATAGTAATACAGTAAAGTGTTGTGTGACTGTGTATGTATAAGACTGAATCTAATAACATGAAATTGTAATATGCAGTCATAAAAATGAGTCGTTCCCAAATCTAATACACAAACATAACACGTGTACTTTAGGCCCTATTCTAAATGTTTGTGTGTAAACGAATCGATCCACACCAATAATATATTCCATAGTATTGGATGGCTATGTAAGCATATAAGAAAAACAAATGTGACCAGGCTATCCTTAGATTGCTTGCTCTTCGATATTAGTTTGACTTTAGTAAAGATGTGTGCATTTTATTTCAACTTGGACAACTTATGTGATTCGAAAACACAAGGTTTTTCTGATCATTTTCTATTAGTAAACAAGATTTAGATTGTATTATTAAAACTAGATCTTGTGCGGGTAAACTATATACAACATTGTTTATTTCAATAAAATTTTTGAGCAAGTTTACAGTAAAACTTTCATAAATACATTTCATTTAAAATAAGGTGAGGAAAAATCATATTTATACAGAATAATATTCAGAAGTAACAGTGTTGGCGCAAAAAGTGTTAAAAATAATCACATTTAAAATTTAACCGAATGTTCATGCAAATGTAATATAAATGTTATCATTTGTCTAAAAAAAACCAAATTTGTTCTATGCAGAATTAATAAAAACGGGCGGAACGCAATTATATAGAAGAGATCCTGTAAATTAGATTGATGTATACCTACTGCTGATTTATTCGATAAATTTAATAGAAAATATAACTGTGTTGGGGTGATATTTAACTAAAATGTATTTTATTTTTTGAAATGTTCTTAACTTTCTAGTGACTTCTATTCATTTTTAAGTAGTTTAGTCCGCCCTCTTCCTCCATAAACCTCATTTATAAGTGAATCTAATAAAGTGAATCAAATTTGATCATTTTCAAGTCTACATGCATAAAATCGGATAGAAAAATACGAGTATATAATTATTTTTAAATGGCTTTGAATTTGTTTTAGTCTTTTTGTAACTAGAAACTTTTTTGTTTAAGCAATGTAAAATTTGGTGTAAAACATATTCAAAGTTATAGTTTTTCTCAAAATAGTAAATTTTGGGTAATTTTTTTTCAGTGGGCAGTTAAAACTACAATCAGAATATTGTTAAAATTCTCAAAGGCGTCATATTCTTTAACAGACCATCTTGCGAATATTAGTTATTCTGAATCAATATAAAAAAAAAGCTCAAAATTTATCAATCTACAGAGCTGAGTTTGTGTGTTTAAGATTTAAGAGTAATGCGATTATGTAATCTAAATAAGTGTAAAATAACGTATTTTATTAAATAATATTAATGTTAGAAAATATTTATTTTATTGTGTCATAAGTAATGCAAGTAATGTTATGTTGGACTGCTGGTCAACAAGTCGCTCGTTTGCTTCGATAAATAGATTTGAATAATCCGATTGTGAGTTTGTTGTTGTTTCCATACAACACACTTACAACTATGTTGTTTGCTCGCGAACGGGCTTTATTTCCTCGGGCCCTATTTTCGAAATAATTATAGTATATGGAATGGTAAAGCCACTAAGTTTACGGCTATAAAGCTTGTTAAAGATTAAAGTTAGTATATCCTAACAACTAAAAGCATGATCCAATATCCCGTATATAAAATAGTCCATCACCATATTCTCTCATTGCATTTTAGTTCCAAGTTACTTTTCCGTCTCTCTTTGCTTTTTCGGCTTAAACGTTTGCTGTTTTCACACTTCAGTGTTCACCAAAGGGAAAGGTCACTGAAATAACTCACTTTTATCGTGATGTTATTGTAGCCTTTTCATCTAATTCAGTTTGACATTCAAGCATGTTTCACAGTATTTTATATTAAATTTTCATTCGTGTGTACTTTAAAATTTCTACATTGGATGTATTATGTATATAGTAAAAGAAAATCGATGTTTTACAAAAGTACATATACATATTATGTATATAGTGAACTTGTATCTTAAGTTGTTTGTTGTTTTAGAAAATAGCACTAATAGGCGGGATATCATTTATAAAGCCCTAAGGTTAAATTTTAATTGTGTGAAAGTAAAATAAATTTTCCTATTATTAACTGCTATATAACTTACTAAAAGAATCCATCAAGCAACCAAACTTGAAGTGCGTTAATAATGACGGATGATCTAATTACAAAATGTGGACTAATTAATAAAAATGTCACCCCACAATTAAGCACTTGAATTATGAATATAATAATAATTAAAAAAAATATTTTTTTTTTCTTTTAGAAAATCAAATTTAAGACTCTTTTGCTAACAATGTAATAATAAATGCTTTCAGAAAAGGAAAGAGTAGTCGTAAAAGAATATTAACACTTAAAGCTCAGGTGATAGTAATACACGTAATGGAACTTCAAATTCCATTTGTTTATACGAAACTTATTTTATAAAAATTTTAATGCATCATTTTGTACTTGGATTTCTGAAAGTGCATTTTACGATAAAATATAGTTTATAAACATAAATAATACATATCGATTTATATTTGATAAAAGAGAAAAATGTAATTTTGAAATTTCATACATGTAGATATAATCCTGTTATATATAATGGAACGACAATAAATTCCAATCGCATCCCCAATACATTGGCGTGGCAAAACTTCCATATGAAACTGCTAATAATCTGTTAATAGTTGCTATAAAATCGTAGTTAAGCCTGTGTCCGAAATAACAAGGAAACTTTCAGAAATGATTCGTATATAAATCAGATGTGTTTCCGTGGTCGAATAAGGGAAAACGAAAATTATTTATAGTGGATGGCCCCAAGTGTAGGGCACCTAAGCGGGAGCGACTCAATCAGGAAAAATCAATATTGGTGAAAATGTGACACACAAAATACCACATTTTTAACGACTATTTATTGTTCGGACGCTATATATGAATATTTATACACACACAGTTATCATGAAACCAAAAATGAATATTTTTATAAACATTTTCTACGACAAGAAACGACATTGTTGTCCCATTTCGTATTATAGCAACTATTTTGCTATAAAATGATCCACAAGTTGCACATAACATCAAGACTGTATATGTCTCATATATAAGAATTGTGTATAGTTGTGCCACCGCCGCCGCCGTCACCACTTGCCATCCGACTTTCTATCAGACTGTACTTGAACCTGAGTGAAGCTGGTTGTCATAGCAACACGTAGACGACTATAGACTCACTCAGTTCTGCCAGTCGATATAGGACAACATTCATAGCTATATACTATATGAGCACGTTCTTTGGTGCCTTCTACAAGAGTTTCGAGTATATTATGGAATTTGTTGGCAGCAACACTCCAAAAACATCAATCTTGATGCAAATGCATTCATCTCGATGCGGTTTCTTAGACATTTTGAACTATGGCCACATTTAAATAACTGATAGTTATCTTTCTATAATCATTTAGTTTGGAGTTGGATTAAGCAGTTTTTTATTTACATTCTGTTTATTCAATTTTGCGGGTGCATTACACTTTATTAAGTATATGTACGTATCAAATGTATGGAATAAAATGTGTTCGTAATAAACAATTAGTTTTATTTAACTGAATTGAATGTAAAACACATAAAGCAAAGCAGAGACGAGGTCGTGACATTAAATGGGTTAAATTAAAGGTTGACGACGCTATTTAACATTTCCGATGTTTTCCCTATGTTTATTGGCAATTCAACCATTTTCAGTCGGCAATAATATATTTATTGCTTTATTTTCACATAAAATACCCTTAAGTTCCCCCTCATATAATATATATAGGGAAAGAAAAGCAAGAATTAACCCACAGCACTAAATTAAATTAATAAGTATTATTTAACAAAATTCCATATCATATAAGTTTGGGACTATATGAATTTCGGTAAAAACATTTTCGGTTAAAATGAAAATGAATGTTCCCTGTGAGAGCCAGTACAATATTATTCCATTCACAAATCGTATATATCAATATACGGGTTTCGGTATGTATAGCAGGTATATATTATAAAAAAGCGTATTCGCACAGATTGAGCACATTGCAATCAGGATAACGAATGCCAATATCCGCTCTACAAATCGAATCTAAACATGACGCGCGAAAACTTTTGACTGAAAGAACAGTCTGACCGTCTCTTTCGGCCCCCGGCACATGCGGTAATCCATTCATCCAATGCACATTTTCATTTCAAATTTCTTTTTGCTTCTTATATATGCATATATAACGTTTGCAGTATGGGGAAACCTACATGATTGTTGGTAGGTAATATGATTAGATCAAGCTGATATAAGTAGTTGAAGACATTTGTAAGAAAAGGATGATGGGGTGGATATTTGTACCAACGGAAATGTACACGTAATAAAGAAACCAATTACGGAAAATAATAAAATTATTATGCAATATGTAGGTCATATTATTAGTTGTTGTTATTTTTTCATTTGAAATAAATATTGATGTAAACATTGGTTGATGGTAGGAGACTGAAAATAATATGTATATACTGAAAAGATATTGTGTGCAAACATTTTTATTTTTCGTATATGTGTTCAGTGATCAAACACAAACAAACAAAAAATTAGGCAATAGGAAAGAAAGAAGAAGGCACAAAAATGTGAGTCTGGTAAAGAATACGCTGTGAATTTTAAAAAGTTTCAACTATTCATTTGTAATTAAACGATTTTTGGAAAATGCACGACATTTTGAGAAAAATAACTTTGAAAAATAAATTTCATTTAAATTTCAAAACATGTTATTAAAATTATTAGTTTTCAAGGTGATTTTTATTAAAATACTGAAACAAATTCAGAGAAATTTGAAAATGCATAGATATTTTTCTTGTATATGTAACTTTCTAACTGATTTGCTATAGATTTGCTAAAATGATCAAATTTGATTGAGTTTATAATGTAACGAAAATTACCAAACCAAATATGTAACGAAATTCATGTATTTCATTCAAAAACATTTAGCTGTCCTAAATTTCAAATTCATAATTATGAATAAGCATTCATTAAAATAACATAAAAAATGTAATGAACAAAATAGCATTGAAACTGGGGAAGAAAACTCGTATAAAGTTAAGTAAAAGTAACTAGAAAGTAAGGAACATTTCAGAAAATATAACTAAATTTTACGTTATAACCTAACAGTTAGATATTTATTAAACTTTTGTTTGTTGTTAAACCTGATTTTTCCTCATCTTAATTTAAATAAAATGTGCTTACAAACATTTTACTTTAAACTTATTAAAAAAATTGTTGAAATGAACTAAGGTGTAATTTACCAGCACCCAAAAAATATAATTATAAGTTATTATTATTACTGATTTTTTTAGTAAATTAAATTAAATGATTAGTTAAATAT
>SSSI01005891.1:8259-37546 GCA_004796505.1 Oryzaephilus surinamensis
AAGTATCATTATGACTGATAGTTAGTTTATAAAAAATTTACAGAATTTTCAAATGCAATTTTGATAATACAGCTGTTGGTTTATATTATAGTTTTTAATTTTTATTAATATTTTAATACCGACGATTTTTGCATACTGAAACTGGAAGTAGCAAAAATAAGAGCAATGCCTTTTTTTGTAAAAACAAGTAATACTAATAGCTACCTATATGTATATATAATTAATAGTATTTTTAATAATGTGTTTTTAATGTAATTATAATATACGTAACTTCTGAATGTAAAATATGTTTGTTTTAAAATTTAAAAAATGGGAATCATTGCAGGTGACTTGTATAAGTTGCCTTACTACAAAAATACATATTTAAATTTCCCGCTTTCATAATTTGACAATTAATTACAATACTGTAAAAATACAAATATTTGTATGACAGTGTATGACAGTTCAGATCTTCAAAAAATTGATATATTATCAAAAATTAAATTTAAGAAATAAAAGAAGTCATTAACAATTAAAATATCCACTACCCCAAAGAAGAGTTTTAATAAACATGGATATAAAATTGGTTCCTCCAAAAATTAGTAATGCCGTTTCAGACACAAGTGATAATGTTGTCCAAGAAATATTAAATACGTTTACTGATTTAAGAGAATATTCTCGTGAAATTGGCGATGAATTAAAGGCCACAGAAAATCAGTCCATGAAAGAATATATGAAAGAAAGTGAAAATATTGCAAGTCTCCACAATCGTATAACATATTGTGATCAAATATTGGAACGTATGGAAAATATGTTATTGGAATTTCAAACAAATTTAGGAAGTATTAGTACAGAAATTTTAACACTACAACGAAAATCCATATCAATGAGTCAGGAACTGACGAATCGCCAAGCAATCAAAGGACAGTTATCACAATTTATCGAAGATATTGCTGTACCCGAAGAGATTATGATCGGCATTATGGAATTACCAGTTACTGACAAAGAATTTACCACACAATTGAAACATCTAAACGAAAAAATAAGTTTCATTAAAGAACAAAGCTTCAAAGAAACCAAATCATGTTTAGATGTGAAAGACATACTAGAAAAACTGCGTATAAAAGCCATGACGAAAGTACGTGCTTTTTTATTAGAACAAATATCGAAATTTCGTAAACCAATGGCTAATTACCAAATAACACAAAATACAATGTTGAAATTTAAAAGTTATTACGAATTCTTATTATCGAATGAACGTAATATTGCCGAAGAGATTATTAACGAGTATTTAGATACAATGAGTAAAATTTATTTCTCATATTTTAAATCGTACGATGGACGAATTATGAAGCTACAATACGAGGAAACTCCGACGAAGGATGATTTAATGGGTATTGAGGATACTGCTACAAGAAGTCTGTTTAATAAATCTCTTAAACAGAAAGCCACCGTGTTCACTATTGGTACCCGAGGAGCAATTTTGGCGGAACAATTAGAATCACCTATTATTGTGCCTCATGCTGCGTCCAAAACTAGAGTAAATGCATTTTTGTTCTTGTTATTTACTTTTTCTAAATGTTTTATTTGTAGTACACATTTGAAGCATTGTTTAGAAGCGTTCAATATGCCCTTGTGGACAATGCATGCCGCGAATACTTATTTGTATGCGAATTTTTTATGGTACAAAATCAACAAGCTATGGAATTGTTCAATAAAATAATGGGTCGCACGCTACAATTATTACAGGTAGATAATATATTATTATATTAATGAAACAATTAAAAAATTGTCTATTTTTTTTAGAAAAATTTGGAAACGTACGTTTCGAGTTGTTACGATTCAATAGCGATTTTTCTATGTTTTCATTTAGTGTTGCGATATAAAATTATGTGCCACAAACGATGTGTGCCAGCATTAGATGAACATTGGGAATGTTTAGAAAGAATTTTATTACCACGTTTTGTGCATATTGTACAGTTGAATATAAATAGTATACATGATTGTGATATAAGTAAATTTCAACTTGAATTAGGACCACATTATGTAAAAACAAAAGCAAATTGTTAATTACAGAGCGAGAATTTTAATTTTATAATTGTTGTAGATTACAAGAAGGTATGCTGAGTTTAGTGGTGCTCTTGTAGGGCTTAGTGAAAATTTTCCAAATGAAACTGTTTCAAAATTATTGGCAGAAATGCAAGAAGAAGTGGAAATGTTTATATTTCGAATGGCTGGTGCATTTACTGAACGTAAAGATCAGTTAATATTTTTGATAAATAATTATGATATGATTTTAAATATAATAATGGAAAGGGCGCGTGATAATTGTAAGGAAGCGGAAACATTTAAATCACGTTTAGTGGCTAGAAGTGGTGAATATGCTGAAGTAATATTATTTCCACATTTTGGTGAATTAATACAATATGTGAAAGAATGTGAACATTATTATGAAACAGCTAAAGAAAAAGAAATTAAGAAATTGGAATCAAAATCGATGGAAATTGTACAGAGTTTTTCAAATACATGGAAAAAATCGTTAGAGGAATTAAGCAGAGAAGTGTTAATATCATTTCCTAATTTAGTCACTGGTTCAAGTTTATTGCAATTAGCTTTAACACAATTGGTGCAATATTATCATAGATTTCATAAATTATTAACACCGAATGTACGGTCTCAATTAGTTAATATACATTTAATAATGGTGGAAATGAAAAAATATAAAACAACATACTAAGAAATTTACTATAAATATTTATAATGCAGTAAACATCTTTGGTACTTAAATTTTTTTATTTGTTTTATTGTTGAAATAAGTTTTTACCTTTTTTTAGATATTGTTATACTTTACATTAATTAATATATCGAACATTTATTTATTGAAAATGGATTTTTTTTATTTATTTTGTATTGCCTATTTCATTTAATTTCTTTTTTGGAATATCTTGATCAAATTTTGATGTAAAAGACTTCGTGCCACCTATCGGTACATATGCTTTCTAAAATTCTAACGAATAGTGCGTTTCACTTGACGGATTGAAGGCATCTGTTCGCTGAATCTTGTAGCCTAGTTTAGCAATGTGTTTATGAAGATAAGATGTTTGTGTTTTATCTAAGATTTTTAACATATACATAAGAAAAGGTACTATAGATTTTTTCATTATGAGCGATGTGGTTAAAGCAAAAAACAAAAAATTTTATAACCGCAAAAATGCTCGATTTTATACTAATGCTAACCGACTAGACGTAAACCAAAAGGGATTTTTGTGTACTTGCAATGCTAATGAGAAGGGTTGTATCCGAGAAGCCTATAATTTGTTAAATAAATATAACGAAACTTTAAACGTTGATTCTACAAGTAATGAAGAGAAAACTGAAGAAAAAAATACAGATATTAACGACGAAATGGCACAAGAACTGGCTTCCCTAAAGAGGGAACAAAAACAAGACAGAAAATTTCAAGTAGCCGATTCGGGAGCGAAAAATGTAGTCTTTATTCGATCAACTGTACCTTCCCCTGTTAAATTAGCTTATAGTATAGTAAAAGATATATCTGAAACAAAACTACAACAAACGAAAGTTTTAATTCGTTTAATTCCAATAGAAGTGACTTGTAAAGCATATGAAGAGAATATTACGAAAGCCATAGAGCCTTTACTGGTCCAATATTTTAAGGAAAAGGCAAGAACATTTTCTATTGTAATCAATGTAAGAAATAACAGTAGTTTTGATAAGGATTCAATAATAAAAACGGTGGCTTCTGATGTTTCAAAAATACGTGAAGATCATACTGTTAATTTAAAAGAAGCAGAACTTTCAATAGTTATTGAAATTATTAAAGGGATTGCCCTAATTGGTGTAGTGCCAGATTTTCATAAATATAAAAAGTATAATCTGCATGCCTTTACGGAGCCCTACAAAAATGAACCTCAAAACAAGACTACTGAATAAAAGCCATTTAAACAAAAAAGACAATTTATTTAGTTTTAAAAAGTAAATGTATTTTTCTTACATTAAACTGATTAATATATTTTCTTCTGTACAATAAGTGGATTATAAATTATAATACAGACAGTACATGGTACAATTTACACAATTGTTTTACTCCATAGTTTTTTTAAATGCATCTTAAACAAGTTTACAAATGTTTGTTAAAAAATATATCATAATAAATAACCATTTCCTAGTTTAATTTTTTCATTTGTCACATATTATCCTTATTCTAAATTATAAATTAGCATTTTCCAAATAGTTTTAAATGACAATCAAAATGTATGATAAAAAATTACTTCATATATAAATACTTCACATAAAGTCCACAAAAAAAACTTAAAAGAAAATTTATCTACATATTATTTTACAAATTTGTTTAATATTACTAAAAAACAAAAACAAAACTTAATCAATCTTTATTATCACTGCCGGTAACGAAAGTTATTGTGAAATTTTTTATGAGGAAAATTACGTCTATGCCTATTTCCACCATGAAATGATTTATAGCTACCTTTGTGCTGTTTCCACTTTTTCGAACTGTGAAACTCCTATAATTAAAACAACCGAATATAATAAAAAATAACAACATTCATTAGGAATTTAGATACCTACTTGTATTGGATTATATCCTGGATTCGATTTGTAATTTGTAATTTTGGCTTGTTTCACTTTAACAACTTGTTCACTCGAACTATCCGACAAAGCGCGTTTTCTTTCTTCATTTTTTTCATTACTAGTTTCTTTATTTAGTTGGGATTTTGTACCATTCCATGCGGTAACCGGTGCTGAATAACCATCATGTGACCATTTGTACAATTCATTTACCGTATCTTTACTGTTATTATTGATACCATTATTACCATTCTGGGTAACTTTCTTTTTATCCCAGTTTTTCGTCTCCGACGATGAAGGTTCCTGTAACTGATCAGTAGATGACGTCACTTTCCATTCGCCATTTCGCACCTTTGTTTGTACCCGATTTGATTCAATTTCATCTTGCTGTTGTTGTACAGATGCTGATTGATTTGAATCTTCCGATGCACTCGTGTCATCTAATTCATATGGTACTAATTTCGTTAAAGTCTTTTTCGTTGGTGTTTCTTGATTAATACTATTTGAACAATTTTTCGACGTTATATTATTATGATTCATAGATAATGGTGCTAATGGACTTTTATTTTCCATAACTAGTTTAGAATTTGTATGTTTTTCATTATTTTGTGGTTTGCCGTCATTCTCCTCATATTCCTCATCACTGGCCGATGTTGATGTTGACGATGATGATGGACTATTATGTTGACCATTTCCATTTAAAATAGCTGTTGAACCATTCGTAGTCAATCTATCGGGAGGCAATTGTGGTCCATACACTTTATCACTAGTAAAACCGATACCATTTGAACTCAATTTTGATGTATTTGTATTTATATTATTACTACATGTGGGTATTGACTCCTGTTTAGTATTATTGTTGTTTGATTTCATTTTATTATTATTCGCCGTAGTAGATGTAGTTGTTGTTGTGGTTGTAGATGTTTTTTGAGCAAATGGTGATGATTCCAATTCGTATAACATTATATATGCGTTTGTATTGAACACAGCTTGGTGTGAAATTGGACGAACCATACTGTCGTCAAATTGATAAAAATTTCCACATGGTGCTTGGGCAACAGCTGTATAATGACCACAGCCAACAGTGGGACCCATGTGAGTAACTAAGGCAACTAATCTATATATTAATGGAATATTGGGACGATGACGTGCATATTTCGTTAAATCAAGTCTTTGTCGAAATGCTACATGTTTTGTTATTTTATTATTACTAACGGAGAAACGTTTCAATTGTATACATAGTACCATTGGGGCACGTTCCAACGAAAACTGCTTCGTTGCCGGCACCTGAACAAACCAACAAAAATGATTATTAGGATAAGTTAATTTTAAGATAAATTTAAGAATTGTTGATATTGTTAAGAAATAAACAATTCTTAGTAATACACATATTTTGTATTAAAATCGTTTTACTAACCACGTGATTGTACTGTGGAAAAATTTCAGTTTATAATAAAAGGTGGCGGGTTATGAAAGGGGCGTGGCTAGGAAAAACGTAAACAGGGTAATTCATATTCGAATAGTAATAAAATTTAGGAAAATTAACGTAAAATGTACATCCAGAAAAGAAACTAATTTTGAACTTAAAAAAATTATTTTTGTTTTTTCAATGTGTGAACTTACCTTTTTCTGACAAGCTTCGCACTGATAAGATTCATCGTCCAATTTTTCCCTTGAAAAATACAGTTCTAATGCCTCATCTAATGTTTGTGCTTTCCTTATATCTAATAATAAATCTTGAAAATGTTGAAATGTTGTACTAACATGTCCACATTTAAGACAACGCACAGCCGAGCGCAAATAACCGCCCAATATTTGATTTAATGGTGTTGTTTCTTTAACTTTCGAATCGAATTTCGTATGATTTTTGAAACGGCTTAAATATGCTTTTTCCATTGCTTCGACAAGATATCGTAGAAATTCGTGCGCGTCCTCTTGCCGTCCAGGTATTAAATTACGACACACCAGTCGTAATTTATTATAAATTAACAATGGACGGATTGAATTTGCATTACGTTGTTGGGAGTCTTGTAATGTTTTACGCATTGCACAAATTATACACAAACCACCTACAGACAAAATTCAAATATCAATTATTTATGATTTATAGTAAGGTATATAAAGCGTCTAACCGGAGTCTTGGCATTCAGTTACATGTTCCTTATCGGACATTAGCCAATTTGCAAGTGCAGGCACATGAAAGAGAGCTTGTAATGTGGAATTTAAATAGCACGTATTACCCATATTAACCATACCAGCACCAACAGACCAATCGCAATTATTCCAACCTAATTGTACAGATTCAAGTGGATATAATTCATATTTGGCTAGTTTTAATGTTTCACCAGCTCCCATATCTTCCTCTGGTTTACTACATATAACAGATACGTTGTAAAGTAATTATTTTAATGAATTACCAATAATTATGTTTACCTAGCCTGTGGTGTGTTTGTGCTTTTGAGCACAATATATTTGGATTTTAATTTATCTAAGACGTTTGTTTGGTAATTTCCAGCAGGTTCGAATTCAATGTCAGACAATAATGCCTTCTTTGTGGATCCCGCTACCAATTGGGAGTCCAAGGTATTTTCTGTATCGGTTTTTGTAAGGGCTGTGCGGAGGGCCGCATTAACAGGATCTAAAGTAGATGCCGGCATCCCTATAGAAGAAAATATTACACGTGCACAATATTATTATTAACCAGAAAAAAAAAGTGGAGAGATGTAAAACCCCGCGTTGTACATACCGTATTGTTTGTTGCCAAATTATGTTAGCTTGCTTTTTTTCTTTCATACAATTGCATATCTACATTTATGCATCTTAAACACTTTTATTTTATTTTAGTAGAAAATTAATATAACTTGCTATTATATAAAAACGGCATATATAAATATAATTAGAGAAATTTTGTTCTTTGCAAGTTGCAGCAACCACACTTTACGTTTCCCGATAAATTGAATGCTGTGCGCATGTCTGCGCGCCCCAAGGGCACATCGACAACTACGAGATCTTTTGGTATTGAACTGTACTTTTTATAAAATATTTATTTTGAAATTATATATTTCCAAATTATTTAATTACCGTTCCGTTTTATGCTATTTTATCATTTAATTATGTGGTTTTAGTTGGTATACTTCGGTAGCAATAATAAGAGAATCACAATTTAATAAATATGTCACTATTTGCATAAGTAGTTATCATTTTATTACGTTATAACATCTATTTTTTCAATAGAATTTTAAAATAATTTGTAATATTTACAAATTATCCAAAAAATCATTATTTTTAGTTGATGTTAATAACTAATAATCAAAAATAATTAATTGATTCCATGCATCCACAATTGATTTCTTTAATTATGTCGGCATGCTTAGAATTTGAATAAGAGAGGGAAGCTTTGGCGTTTACATATTTGTTTTAATAATTACTATTTTTAACGTTTTAAATTTTTTATTAATAAAAATATTATAATATTGCAGTTTTGCTTTTATTATTTACCATAAATATAAAAATGTGTATAATAATTTAATTTTAATTAATTAATTTGTTTAACGTGTTGCATAAGCTAGTTAATATTTTAAAAAAATTTAAATTATACTACGAACCGATTATTAGCCTGATAACGATAATTTTTCCATTTATTGGCAAATATTTAAAATTTCATCATAGTTTCATTAAATACTCATACTCAAATACACTCGACTTTGTTTAAAATATGTTTTATTACTTGTTATTACCATTTGTAGCACAAAGTTATTGTAGCAGTAAGGCATTAAAATTTAGATAAAATCTCATAAGTATGTATGACAAAAATAAATAATAATTTTAGAATTAGGACAAATTATAAATGGTGTAGATGAGCATGAGATATCAAATGATACATCTTTTGTAGTAAGTTCAGACATAGTTCAGACTTAAGGCAGTAATTTCTGATAATGAATGGATTTTTTTAAGGTTTCTATAAATTTTAAAGGAAAACATATTTGTGCTGGAGCAATTATTCATCGGAAATATGTTTTAACTGCAGCACATTGTTTTTTACCAAAGTAAGAACTTTATAATCAACTGAAAAGTGTTTCAGAATTGGGAATGAACATAGTTTTTTGATAAAAGTCGTTTTAAATCGCGTGGAACTCATAATTCTGAAGCCCTGAATTAATTTAATAGAGTTTTTCTTAACACAAAGTTAGTTGTAAAATTTTATTTAACAGTTTTGATAAATCTTCCATTCAAATACGATATGGTTTAAATAAACTTTATGATGATCCAAAAATTTATTCAGTTGGAATTAATAGAACTATAATACATCCAAAATATCATCTATTTGATGGTATATTTGATATAGCAATTATAGAGGTATCAATAATATACGATGTTATGAAAAGAATTATAACAAATGGTTTTAGCTGGAAACGTCCTTTCCTCCTATGCCAAATTGGAGGCCAATTATGTTGTATCAGCAACTTCCTGACTCTTATCCTTTAACTGGTCGTATTTACGGCTGGGGACAAACTTCAGTGTGTATTGATAACTATTTTTCATCGTTTTTAAGAAAACAAATATTTGTTAACAGAAAAACGCTACATCATATTCGCGAGTATTAAAGCATTTAACTGTGGAAATTTATCCCGATTCACTGTGTACGGAGGAAAGTTTCAGTTATTTATTTCTTTGTGTTGGAACTTCAAATGGAGGATTGTGTTTTGTAAAGCAGTTATTTTAAAATTATACATAAGCAAATATGTTTCAAATTTTATTTTGAAAGGGCGACGATGGAGATCCGTTAATAATTGACTACAAATTGGCTGGGATATCTTCTATTTTGACGAATCCATGCAGTTCTGATACAGGAACTCCAGAATTATCTCTTAGTTTTTCCAGAGTAGATTCATATTTTGACTGGATATTGGAATATGTGGATTTCGAAGGGGACGACTATTTCGAGGAATATTTTCAGTATTTGTGAACTCGTATGGAAAACTTACTGTACGAATCGACATATCATTATAGGTATACTATTATCAACAAATAAAGAAAATCACATATATTTCATAGTTTATTTCGTAATCAAAGACAAGACAAGGTATATCACATTAATATTATAATAATAATGGAATACATTATTTTGATTTCAATTGACATACAGTATACAGTGTCCATACATTAAGCTCGTTAGAAAAAATAAATAATACTTGCACAAAGCCAAAAGCTTTTTCCACAGTAGAAAGCTGGATATATATATTTATATATGTGTTTTTCTAATATAAATAGATATGTGAAACATTATAAAAAATATAAAAGATTTTATAGTAGATGTGGTAATAATGGATATGCATAAACTCTGAATACATTACTGAAAATAACATTATTTTGTATATATATTTTATATAGATTTAACTATTACGTTAACAATAAACAATAATTTGCCAATAGGGGTCAGATTTTCTATTAAATCGGTTCGATTCATTAGCTAATATAGTTATACACATCTATGTATATTATATTGATTGTATACAGATTTTTTTTTCATAGATAAAAATTATTTCATTTATTGTATGAAGATATAAATATGTAAAAGTTTCTTGACTTGGTTGCTCAAATTTACTTATTGTTTTACAGTTTGAACAGATTGGAGTAAATTTGATTCTGATATGGGTAATTTAATTGAATACGTTGTTATTTTAGATTGTCAACATTTGTAGGATGCCAGATAGAATTATAAATACATTTCTGATGGAACTTTTTGAATATAAAATTAAATTACGAGTATTTACTATTTTTTATAATTAGGCAGCTGAAAATATATTTGAAAAAAATTCTAGGCATTTTACCAGATGTCCGAAAAGCACCCTTTTCTTTGAGAAAACCCTGTTCTATATATTGTTGATAAGGCTTAATTCAATATTTCCGAAGCAGTTTTTCGAACACCTTATTACGAGTATTTATTATCTGGCATAATATTGAACGAAGCAACTGCTTACGCAAACTTTTTACAATTAACATTTATATTCGTTCATAGAAAAGTAGTTCTTACACGTTAAAAACATTAAACATTAAACAAACCAACAATATTTCAATATAATATTTAATTGTCTGTAGGTACAACATATAAAAATATTATTAATACGATTAAATTATATTATAATTATGTACAAGTTATATCAGTGCGCGATTTTATATAGATTATACACATTATAGTATAGAAATTTGTTAGTTTGTTATAGAAAATATAGTGGTTACAACCATTTTTTATAATAGGAAGATAGAATTATTTTACTGCAAGTCTTTGTTTTTGTTTCTTAACAAATTCGACAGCTAAACGATCCGCAGTACGTGATTCAAGTATTTGCAAAATTGGATGATCTGAAAAACAATTAAAAATTTACCAAACTGTATTCGAATATTTCGTTTTTATACTTTTTTGATGCTGTTGCATAAGAATTAATTCGACAGGTTTAAGTCCATGGAAATTGTCCACACCAGTTCCAGTATCCGCAACGCCCGGTATAGTTCCTAACGATAGAAAAGCTTCACCAGCAAAATCATTTGCAGTTAATACATCATGATCCATAACAGTGAATACGATCATGGCGCCGAAAGCTCGACACTGTTCTAATGATACACTAAATTCGAAACACTCATCAAATATCGGATGTAAAGTTCTTTTATGTACGTTTGTTTGTTGTTCGTTGCAATGTGGAAAAATTCGGTGCGGTATTAATTCGATTATAACAAATGGATCACTAAAACCATTTGGATCTAACGGTATTATATCTCGTGCGTGTAAAACTTCCACACACAATGAATCATGATTAAAATAAGCTCGAACAGCCAAACTTCCATATTGACCACTAGTCGTATTGATTTGTTCCTGTAATCTTTGTGCGTAAAACATATCGATTAATGCCTCTGTATCAGTTCTATGATATTGCAGTCTTTGTTCAACTTTATAGAATGTAATAGAATGAAGCATTTCCATACTGAGGGCCTGGCCATCTGAGTAGAAAAATTCCACTAATAATTCTAATGCGGAATGTAAACGTTCATGAAACATGGCAGGTAATTCGTCACTATTTGTGCCACTGTCCATTTGATGATTTAATTCACCTAATGTATACTCCCACACCTAAAAAATTATATTAAACGTATGTGTAGAATAAACACAAACTTTTGGTGAAATTTTGCAATGGTGATGGCCTACTTGCCTCAAAAAGCACTTTTTGAAAGTTTTGCGGTAACAAAGCCAAATTTAGTGCCTGAAAATGTGTATGTAAATAATCAAAAAGTGGTTCTACTGCTTGATTTGTGGGCAATGTATCAGGCGACCAAGCTACATGAAACATGGCTTTTCTGAGAGCTTCTTGCATTTGTGGTCCTACTCTCTTGATTATATCCATTATTCTAACTTGAAATTGGCTTAATGTACTATCTAATTGGTTCGTTAATGTTGTGAATTGCACTTCAGATGCAATTGACTCTAATGTTACAAAATCGAAGTAATTTTCTACAAAATAATTACGCTACTTACTACCAAGAAAAAGAAAATTACAACTAATATGATGTACAATTGCTGCTAATAATATAAGTAATACTATCTGATATATTAAGTAACGCTAATAAAGAGTATACGTATGAATGGAAAGAATTCTACATTAATAAAATTTTATACGTACTCAAATGCAAAACCTACCTAATAACGAAACAAATTTATAAACATATTCGAGATTATTCGTAGATATACACATTTCGTCACATATTCTAAATGGCCCCAATCTGTCAAAGTACCCCGTTTCCATTAAACCCTGATAAATGATGTCTGCGTATAGAAGAGCTGCCGAACAAACACAGTCTAGTAATTGTGACAATAACATTATTGAATAAACTTTTGGCCATTGTAACAAACGCCAAAAATCTCTTAATTGGCAGAACATTGCAACAACGTCAACGGCTGATGAACTATGTTTCACTAGTTTATCTCCTTCGCATGGCTTTTGCAAATCCACAGCCGTTCTCACCTAGATAAACATTAATAAGCTTAGTTTAGATTGCGGAATTCAATGCACATACACAATTTTCATAAACTCAGATACAATTATAATATTTTAATTTACGATTCACTGACTCGAAATATCTTAGAATTAAAAATTTTTCTTTTACGGAAAAATAAAAACACTGGCGCATTCACCAAGTTTTTAATTATTTTTTAATTATGTATAATTGTATAAGATTATAATCGTGATTATAATGGTAGGAGATTGTGTATATTATTAAAAAAAAATTATAAAATATCTGGTTATAAATAGACTTTCGAAACAAGTAATTTGGGGAATTTAATTACCCTTTGCAAAGCCTTGCCCTTGCATACAGTTAACCAACAGCTAACGGATGGTTCGAACCATTCGTGGCATCTAACTAAAAGCAATTTGTGATCACCACCGGACGGCAAATTATGACTAAATGTGGCCAAATCCTTGACTTCCAGGTACACGGAGAATATTAATCTACTGTAGGCGGCATCCGGATGTTCATTTTGATTTAGGAAAGATATTACTTCGTCTGACATTAATTTATCTAATTGTTTGAATACAACGCTAAAATATGGTATACCATTTGTGCTAAAAAAAGACCATGAATCAGTAATATCAAATATTGTGCGTAAAAAAATATACCCTTCAAATAATGGGTGATAATGAGAGAGACTGTGTTTAAGTTGTACGTAAACTTCTGAACAAAAGTCCACAAATGAACCATCATATTCATCGACAGTCATTACAGATGATTTTAATGAGGAAAACCATTCAGGTGTGCCTTTCCTCAAAGTCGCCACAATTTCGCCACGTATCTCTTTATTAAATGGGCAACATTTCCAAAACGCTTTCTATAAAGTGATAATAATTTTCCTAAATTGAATTATAAAGACAGAATTGTTTTTTTACCATATTGGACATATAAGCTAAACATCTTAAAACGTATTCAAGACGAACTAAAGAGGGTGGATGAAGTGCTGGAAATAACTGACGATGATGTCGTAATTGTTGCAACCATCTTTCTGCAATACGTTTTTACAGCGAAAATGAATTAAAACAATAAAAAAGTTTTTAATTAAAATCGGCAATTTTCACAATTAAGTTTAGATCGTCGATTGTACTTTTGTAATTAGTTTTGATGTAACTGGATAACATTCTCATTGAAATGGCTTTATTTTTTTTTATGTTTTCAAAAAAAAAAAATAAATAAATAATTATGCAAATACAAACCTTGCATTGCTGTAAACTTTTCCGCTAACCACATCTCCTCCTCTCTTGTAAGTGTAAAATTCATCCATGCATTTTCGATATCTGTCAGTAATTGTAACATCCAACGGGGATCAAGGGGATGTTTCAAATATACACGGGATGCTGCAACGAATCGAGCCATTGCGGTTTGTAGTTCGGTTAAATCACCTGAATGTACAAAGTTAATATATTATTAAACTGTTCAAATACGTGTGAGTTACGTTGGGGGATAAATATTTTTCCGTTTTAAAATAAAGATACGAGACCTTGAACTGCATGTTGATGAAGAATGGTCAACGCTGGACCGGGTAGGTCCCCATTCCAGGTCCACGTTTCTCTATTCCAGTTCCTCAGTTCGTAATCAATGAAAGTTGCAAATAAACTTTCATGTTGTGTTAATTCGGTCCAATTGTCCTCCTCGGAGACGCCTCTATTCTCTCTGGTTGACAACCACATTTTCAAACGAATTCTACCTTGTACAGAACTCCGTTGAGATCTTGCTTCTAATTTAAACCAACCTTCCAAACCAGTTGATGGTATATCTTGTAATGGTATTGTTACACAACCAAGAAAATCATCTTGAGAACTTTGTCTAGCCGATTGACAAACTTGTTTAAAAAATCTTCCTAATCCCCGGACACCACGAACTTCATTCAGTTTACTTACAGCTTCTAAAACGGAACTTTCATCATCATGGTCCCAGATGTCAAGGTGTAAAGAATCACTGTTTATATCGTCTATATCACTGAAAATACATTATTTATATAGGTACATTCCAGCAATGTATCAACTTCATCTATTGGAAAACTTTTATTAGTGATATAAACTAGTGTGTGGTGTTTTATTATGAGCTTTATTAGTATGAAATTGCGGAAAAATGAACGGAAAAAATTTCATCATGTTTAATACAGTTTTAATAAAACTGTTCAAACGTATAAAATTAAATTTTAAAATAAATCACAATTAACTTTGTAATAATAACGAACATATTTTGTTTCAACAATTTTTAGCGGATGGTATATTAAAATAACATTCCAGTAAATTTTAATTGTGATCTAATGAAGTGTCAAAATGAACTTTCTTTGAATTTCCACTTGTTAAATGAAATTTTATTGTCATGGAATGTTTTTTATTGAATGAAAATATATGGGTGAGTCTACGTAATAAAGATTGATAAATATAATATTACAACAGAAAAAGTGCTTCAACTATCTGAGAGAGAAAGAAATCACATTGATTATAAGTATATATGTACTTTATGAACTAAATTATAATTAGTTCGTCATATTGATATCATTTTTCCTCATATAAGCATGTTATATCCAGCGGAACTAATAAAGATAAGTTTAGATAGTAAGTATATATAGGGCTTCTTATTGATGAACAATACTTACAATCTAAATTTCTCATTCCATTTGGGATTAAGCGTATGTGGCTTAACTGAAGTAGCTCTTATAAACTTAGCGGGTAGGGCACCGCCAAGACTGTCACGTTGTTCCCTTATACGGCCATCTTTTCTTTTGAAGCTCAACTTAAAGCTGTGGTGTTTCCGGAGCTTTTCATGATTGCTTTGTCCGTCGGGTGCACATGCATCCGACAGGGTGCGATTGGGGGTGGGCGGCTGGGGAGAGGACGGCGCCGCCATCGGCTGGATACCAAGCATACAGTAAGGGTCACTGAAACCTGTAACAAAAATAAGAAACTGTTAGATACATAAAATGTTCATTTGATAAACATTCAGAGCAGTATACTTATATGAGTATGAAATTGTGCTCAAATTTTAAATGTTTTCCAGCAGAATTATTCAAAATTCGAGTAGAAATAGGTACAGTGTACTTAAAGGTAAAATTAATAGGCGTTTTGGTTTAATAACGATTCAATATATACAGTTTAGATTAGAGGGTTGTTATTTGTCTTCTTCAAGCGAAATTGTCTGTAGTAAAATATGCACGGATTTCGAAGATAATCATTTAAATTTTTTAAAAACGTAATTGTGGTACATAATTGAAATGATCGTATTGAAAATATTACGAATATTGAAAGCTTCCCTCAGAATTTGTAATAAATTTTTATAAATGTCAAGACTTGGTACATTTTCAAGACATGTTATATATGTCCATGTATATACATACTACATGTATACAGTGCACTTCAATAAAATGTCAATATTCTATTAGGCAAGAAATCTTTTCTCCACTTGAAATTTTTTTCATTTATCCGGAAGCATCCACTTCACTATGATATCATGTCATTGCTTTGTACAACAAGCTTTATTGTATTTTTTCTTCTCATGTAGGAAGATTTCATTACTTCCACTTCATATAATTGTTATTCAAGCATGTACCTTAGTAGCTATTTTTATATATTACAAAAAATAAATGGCCAGGAATACGGTTTTAATTTGTTGTTTAGTTTGAGTGCTACCGTAAAATTGTAGTTATTAAGTGTTATTATTGTACTAATAACTTTACATAAGAAAAACTTTTTAATAAGTCTAATTTACATAGAAACTGCGTATAATAATATTTTGACATGAATACGAGTTTTCACAGTTTTTGTTTCTATTCAATTTTGAAAAGTCTTTTTTTAATCTATAGACCCCTATTGTTGGAAATATAGCGCGTATGTCATTCATAACAAAAGCATTTTAATTTTAATCCATTTAATTGTCTTCATGAATAATTTAAATTGCGGACAACATAATGCTTCTTTATAATTTTTATTTATAAATTCATCGTTTCAACATTAAAATATAAAACATTTATGTTCGTGTAAAAATATTTATAAATAAATATCTGAAAGAAAAAAAAGAGGGTCGCTTTTAGGTTTACAAAAATTTAGCTCGCAGGCTGAATGTCTACTAATGCATAAAAGAGCAATTTGGTGGCTGTCGATAAGATTTTGGATGGAGCTATATTTGTTGTAGGATTTCGTATTTCTGACATGTTCGAAAACATTATAAAAACTTTTGTTGTATTATAGTCGAAAAAAATGTACGATTGAAAATACTAGGAGTATAATATTTAGTCATAGTTGAGGGGCAAATACACCGAAATGAATGAAACATGATTTAATAACGTTGCCAAGCTTACCATTTGCATCTTTGGCTTCCAAGCCTTCAGCATCAATGACAACCACACTGAGTACAACAATAGGGGGTTGCTCCTCACCAGCAACATGTAACATGCGATAGTGACGGTCTGGTGGCATTCCAAATGCCCTTTGACCGTACAGATAAAGGTCTTCTTTGTAGTGAGCGTATTGACCGCCGGGGGCGGGCGCACCAACCTAATAACAATCAGAATCGTATCAATTCGACATCGAAACAAATCTTCTTGGAAGTACAAATCACAGATTTATGAAATCAAATGGAAATATACACATTTTATACCGGAAAAATCTGCGTATTTTAATAAATAAATATTATTTTAGAGTGAAATACAACCCGCCGAAATTCAAATCAAATTCAAAATCCATTTATAGCATATTTAATATGGAATTTTTATTTTTAAAATCTTTTAATTAAATCAAGCAATTTCACAAATTAAACTCATTTATATACGTTTAACATTAAAATTTAACACTTACAGTATTTGCAATAGTGTACAACATTTCAATATACAGTTTATCTCTTTCATTTTGTGCTGCTGTATAATCAATCGGCGAAATACCTAATTCACCGTCTTGTGGTGGTGGATCAGATGCCGATGCTTCAGCCGTTTTTAAAACACTTTGCCGTAAATTTTCCTGTTTCCAAGCTAATGCAGTAAAACTTTCAAAATACGATCCGTCGATTTCTTGTACACTAAAACAATTTATTAGAATGAAAAACCAAAAATGATACACCTTCGAAAAAAGGTCGTTCACTTGAAATGCATCTCTTTTTTTTATTACATGAAGAAACTTTTCAAGAATGCGCCAACAATAAGAAAAGTTTTTAATCTAATTAACTAGTTTCTTATCCAACGGTGTTTTATTTCTCGATTGGAAGTTCTTCGTTTATGTATGCTTACCCGGAACGGACTTGATGATCGATTTCGGGCCAACTTAAACGACGACAGCAGAATGTTGACGGCCTTTCGGGGGTCGTTTTCGGTGACCTTTGACGAAAGGAGCCGGGCCTTCGCACTGGCGGTGTGGGTACAAGACATTCTAAAGTACTACGGCGTCTTTGTACTAAAGCACTTGCTCCTGGTGCTGGAACAACTTTTGGAAAGCCCGGTGTGTTACTGTCTCCTGAATTACTTCTGGATGCTGTCGATGTATCGGTTGTGTCTGTTCGATTTAATGAAAATCTAGAAAATTAACGTCAAAATTTCCAATTTTATTATTTTATATCAAAATCATTGTTGATATTTATTTTAATATAATTATTTGGTTTATGATCGAGTATTAATTAATTTCGGTTAATTTTGTTCAAGTAAATATGCAATATTTATATTTGTATGGGTTTGATAGGAGTTATATTAACTTTGATAATAATGATTTTATGGTAGTAATAAAATATTTGTAATTTTTTCAATTCAAGCTCTTCAAAAAGTTGTAAAATTATTTTATTAATTTTTTATATTGTGTGAGCCAGTATTATCATAAGGTAAATATTTGATGTTTAATATAATATGATGAAGCACTGTTATAAAATAATTATGAAAGTTGTTAATGATCAACGCAAGTACCTATTAAAATAATATAAACTACCATTTGAACATTTCACTATTCTTGGGAAGTGAGTACTTAAATGAAGTTTATTAGTCGTGACTTACAATAAAAATTATACGATGTCTTAACAAGAATTTAGACCTTTTTCATTGGTCTTTTAGTCTTAGGAATACTTTGGGATGAAATACGTATACGTTTTATAAAATAAAGAAAATATGTAGTAAGTCTAGTAAGGTTAAATAAAATAATGGGGTAAATCTAATAAATCACATTCTGTTTCTATTCTAGACTTATAATTCTTTTTATATTGTTATATACGAGTAGTTTAAATTTTATTAAATATAATAAATACATATAGGACATTTCACTTTTATTTAATTTCGAGCAGAGGAATCCACCTTTTTGATTCTATGAAAAAAAAAACAAAGGGATTTATAATTTTTATCGATTATTCAAAAATAAATTACTTTTGACCTACTTTTATTTGAAATTATTTCACTTCCGTTTTAAATTACACATTTATACACTATATTAATAATTGTTAAATGTATAACCTATGTTGCAGTATTAATAGTTAACACAGAAAAGCTTTTTCAATTATGAAACGTGCTTAAATATACGTAACTTTATAATATTAATTGAAAATACATAGTTCTTTGTCATTTTTTAACACAGAAGATAGTGTTAAAAAAATGGCATGTTTTTGGCATCAAAAATGTGACTACAATAAATAATAATTAAAAAACGAAGGTGTCAAGTACTACTATGTCAAAGTAGATATAAATGTAGGTATTAGAAACATTTTTAGGAAAATTAAAAAAAAATAAACTGAATCGTATTCCAAATTAAAAACGCGTTCAAAACCAAATTCTTATTTTCCTATACAAATTCAGTTTGCGGATCAATTGAATCCACACTATAAATATACTTGAAAATGGAACAATTTTAGTACTGAACAAAATATAATTATCAAATTTTCCTCAATATCCTATAAATGTCCGTTTTATTGAGTTACGAATTAAAAAGAACTGGTCGCCGTTTAGAATTTTAATGAACGAAATGCATGTCAATTATTGTTATAATTATACTACATTTAAATAAACATTTAAACATTTTTTTCTTTTAAATTCATATATTTGATACTTAAAAGTAATGTGAAAACGATTTTCTTTGAAATAAAATCCAGTCTCATTAGTAAAACAAAATAAATTACTATGTCGAACTCCCCAAACAGTACACCTTTTTTTGTAAGTATACTGTATATTTATGTATATATGTATAATTTACGAATATATTCAGAAACATTATCGATTACAACATTTTATATATTTGGAGTTGGACGTATTCAGAAAAATTTTAGATAAAGAAAAAAAGATGTTCAAGTATAAATTAATCCTATAGAGTGGGTCCAGTTCTATCCTCGAATGAGTTGAATGAATAGTAAAAAATAATTTTAATGAAAACTTTTTCTTTTCGTGCTTTTTTCGGGTTTATACTAATCTCTTTTTCAATTAATGTAACTAATACATATAGTATGCTGCATATAATGTAAAAGTTTGTAGAAAGTAATGAATATAATATTGATATTAGGGATTAATGTAATATGAAAATATTCTAATTTCGTAAATTGTTTAAGTAATACAAACTCATAAGGATACGAGTTATCTCAATTTAATTTTAAACAATAAATAAATATTTAAACATCAATATACCTATATTTAGAATATAACACGCTTCAAACTGAAAAGCTGAATTTAATGTTTTTACGGTCCTTTATAGAATAATACAATTCCGGGTTCTTTTTTCATTAAAAGAAGTGAGATCAACTTACTTACCTTTTTGGGCTTAGTGTGAGACCAGCTACACTGTTGCTCACATATTCTGACAACGAATTAAAAAAGCTCATTTTTCTTTACTGTTCTAAAAGCTGGAACAAATAAATGGCATTATTGATTTATAAAACAATACATAATATTATTCTTATTTTATTCGTAAAACGGTATCGTTATTTTTGCAATTTTTGTTGCACAATTTAAATGCAACGTAATTATATGCTCCAAAGCTCTAATAGGTATTATATAAAGTGCTGTTTATTTGAATAACATAAATGTTGTTTCACAGAATCGTAAAATTAACTAAAAAATAAATCTTCAAACATTCTACCATAACAATTCATGATGTAGAATATTCTATTGTAACAATTTCCATTCAAAAAAAGTAAAATCAATTTCAATTTCGTGGAAATGCTTTACTACGATTTAATTGTCAAAATTTGATCAAATAAGTAATTTTATCTAAATTCAACTAACCATATTTTCTGGGAATTAATAATAATATTAGTTCAATATTGGACAATATATACATGTTTCCGCTTAGACGGAACTGAATTTCCGGCATTTGATTCAGAAATTGTGATCTAATCATTGCTGAGTAGATTCGATTTATGTTTATTAGTGAATGTACACCATAGTTATAATGCAAATTATGTGTATACAAAAATTTATATAAACATTATAGTTATTTTTATAAATAGAATAAATTATATAACTTTCAAGCTATACATACCACGTAAGTGGGAATTTATCTAAAATAAAAATAGATATTTATGTGACAAGAGGATTAAACTGGTATACTTTTATCGCTATGAAATGCCCATCAAAGCCTCTCGTGACAAAATAATGGTATTTTATTCGCTACTATTTTATTCACTAGTAGTTATATTCATTTGCAATTGCAAAATTATTCGATTGTGAGAATTCTAAAGGGAAAAGTTGCCCAGCGAATATTTTTCTATTGCGAGAGTTTTCACTTTTTCATATCTCTTTATAAGATCTTGTTGGTATTGTTTTTTCAGAAAGGCATGAAAGAATTTATACAGTTTGAAAAAATCAAATTGGTTTCAATAGAAATGTACCGAATATGCGACAATATTGTCAAACTATTTGTTTCAATGAAAAATCGTTCAGTTATGCTTCATCTACAGATATGTATTTATGGCAGTTTTTCGATATATTTTTCAGACTAGTTGCTATATTATAAAAACCAACTGCTTTTTTCAGATATAGAAACATAATTTTTTATTGTTGTGCTAAAATAAGTCTACTTTTTTTATATACAAATCTAAATTGCTTACAAGAAACTCGAAAAAATAAAACATTTGACAGTGACGTGGATTAATTAAGAATCTAAGACTCTCATTGTATAGAAAAAAATGTCTCTCTTCTTCACAATTTT
Organism: Oryzaephilus surinamensis; assembly: GCA_004796505.1. Classification (NCBI taxonomy): domain Eukaryota; kingdom Metazoa; phylum Arthropoda; class Insecta; order Coleoptera; family Silvanidae; genus Oryzaephilus; species Oryzaephilus surinamensis. Next base: position 30,012 of record SSSI01005891.1, read on the forward strand.
TCATTACAATGTACCGCGTTTAAAGGATGTATTTCATTCTTTTCGCTGGATCTTGAATTAATTTTTTTTCTAATGCAACTAGATAATTGTTTCATGTAGTTTTTAAAATAAGAAAAAACGTATATTTTATAAAAAAGGTAAAAAACACAATACATATGTCTTCTATTTGAATAACAAAATATAGTTGTTATAGCAACGAGACTTTAAAAGACATAAAAAATGTGAAACCACCATCGCACACGAAAATATTTACTGAACAATTTTTCTCTCTAGAATTTTTCAGTTTGATGAACAGTTTTGAAGTTACAGACGATATTCCATTCTTTAGCTCTAGACTTTCTCTACATACATATGTATTTTCTCATAGCAATAAATTTACCTACGCATATAGGTATTGGTGTACAGTCGTATTAAGTATATTTGTAGAAACCTGTACACTATTTATACGTCTATATGTATGCCTTGAAAGGGATAATCTAAGTAAATGGAGTTGAGGTTTATCTAGTGAGCCAGCCTTTATTCCACAAAACGCAAAACACTCTAATTTTATGAGATAGAGGAATGCTTAGCGATGATCCCATGTGTTCTATTTCTGTTTTGTGTGTGCTTTCTGTATCCGCAGAGATTTGTTAAAGTTGTAAACGTTTCATCTGTAAAATTTCCAAAACCAGCATCCAAACACACAATATATTTTAAAAAGGAAGACAATATTAAAAAATAATACGCACTTCAATATTTACATTGTAAATAAAAATTTATTAAATGTGACTTGACAATGTAGTACATATTTTTTAGAAAAGATTCAATTTTCCCATGTTATAGAAGAAAAATTTACATTTTTATCGATAAGGGTTTAATCGTGTCTGTCATTTTTGTATGTATCTTGTTACGTTCAAGGCTAATATCTGTTTGAATTTATCAATCTATTTCTATATCATTCTTCATATTTAATATGTATTATTTTATAAAGTTTTATAATATTATATTAAACATTAAACGGTATGGATATGTAATAAATATTTCAAGTTCTACCGAAGAATGTATAATATAAGTATCATAAAGTTTCTTATAGGAAAATCCGTTATAGAAAAACTTGATATACACATTTTATGCCTGCCACACAGTTTTTCACGGAAATCTGAATAATGATGAAATATTATTTTGCTTAAAGGGATTTTTTATTCCAAAATATATATGAGTATTATATTGACAAATTACATGTATATACAAGTATCTTGATATATGCATAAAATGATGAAATGCATACTGAAATACATTTTAAATTTGATATATCTAAAAGTTATTATAGTGTTTAGTGTATTGCCAATAGACAGTAATTTAGTATTTGTGCTTATTAATTAGAAATTCATGTTTATTACACTATAATTTTTATTAATTTATTATTTAATATACAATTTACATTTAGGTATTATTTATAAAGATATACGTTTTCAATTTTATAGGTGAATTGAAACAATGTTTTCAGGATTTTTATAAAAAAGTATTGACCGTATTGATTCTAAATTTAAAAAAAAAAACAGAAAAAAGTTTTATGAAGAATCTAAAAGATGTTAAAAATTGAAAATCGAGCCATACACCGTTAATCTACATATGCATACTTTTTTCTTTTTCTAATTTCTATAAAGCCTCTGTGTCACGATACTAGCTAGATTTTCATGCTATAGAAATCTATATACTATCAACTATATTTCTATTCGTAATTTCTTACTAGATATAATTTACATATCAGTATCACATTAGAAAATATATGTATGTTACTTTTAAATTTTGCGCTTTTATGAAAATAAGGATCGTACTGAAATATAAATAATATATTTTGAATTTGATTCATTACCTGACATTTGATTATAGAATATAGTATGGAAAAAGTATGAAAATAGTATGAGCCAGCGGCTTAATAAAGAATTTTTTCATAATTTTTACTTATGAATTAAATTCTTAATTTGAAAAATGTAAACGGTCTGTAAACAGTAAATGTAACAACATCTACACGTAATTATTAGCTACGATATAAATAAGATACATAATATTTGAAAAGCACACCTTAATTAATAATTTACTCGTATACTTATGGATTAGTTGACATTGAAATAAGTTTCAACTGTAAATTGCATGTTGTAACTAAAAGTAAATGATAAAATGAATAACAGGGCAATTTAAATTAAAACAAACATTTTAGTTAAATATTTATTAAGAGATATTGGAAAATTGTAAACTAATAGATTAATTAATCATGTTATTAAATATGTACACAGGTGTTCTTATGTCATTTCAAATTTATGTGTGTCAGGTGAATAATAAATATTTATAATTAATTTTGTCTTACAAGTGGATCATTTGCATTCCCTTGTTGGTAAAATATTTTTGTAAAAAGTGTTTTAAAATATATGTCTTTCACATACACAATATTTGATTTTTATTTTTTACTTTAGCAACCAATTGAATTTTATTAGTATTTGTATAAAAATACGATTTATTATTCTGGAAGAATTTTTAGAAAATTATCTTTCATTCATATATTTGTCAAACCGTTCCATTATTGAATTTCTTTACAAGGAAAACATGAAAATCTGTATTCAATTTTCATACTTTAAGCATTTTGTTTATTTTTAATATCAAAAATAATTGTTTCATATTTTTCTTGGTTGAAAAATCAATTTAAAAACTGAACACTATGTGAAATTTTCGCATGTAATTTTGAGAATTTTTCATTTCGAGCTTCTAAACGTTGAAAGCAATTGATATTTTAAAATAAAACAAATTATCAAGTGCGATGCGTGCATTTAATAAATTTCACCCCATTATGTCGCATTAAAAACTTTGAAATACATGAAACACATGAACTATACATTTACATCTACATACCCATATTATGTTTATTTTCAGTTTAAAAATTCATTAGTTATCACTTATCACTTATCAGATTGTTCCATTTGATTTACTTTTATTATTATTTGTTTAATTTCCCACTGTATTATTTTAAAGTTATTAAACGAGGCTTTCAGCCCCGAGTATGTATTCAAAAAAGGTTAATTGCGTTGTACAAAGTTAAGGTATAACACAAATAAATATTTATACCTGCGACACAAATAATTTCTCAACAATATATAATACAATGTGTTATTATACAAAAGAGTACATAATAATTTTTTAATATCATTCACGAAAATTTTAACTATATTAAAATCGTTTATGTTATTTTGGTCGAAACAACAATATGAAACTTCATTTGCAGTTGCCTTAACAATAAGGATAATAGTTAACATTTTGACCTAATCACAATGACGATAGAAATTATTCAAAAGAAAGTTCATTTCAGTTTGCAGACATACGAGAGAGAAGTTAATTGAAATATATATAACAGTTACGTACATCAAGTTAAAATGCATTGCTAATTAATTGTTAATTTCAATTAATTTCTGCTGTTAAATTATCGTAGCAAATAACCTTTTCAGATACCAGTAAAAGAAACAAATTTTACAATTATGATAGTATATGATATTTTAATTAATGCTAGTAAACAGCAGGAAACATATTTTAAAAGTAAGATATAATACAGTTACCTCTTTTTATAAAATTAGTGTCACTTAATTAAATTGACAAGATTTTTCTGGAAAGAATATTGGCTTTATATTTCACAATTTAAACGGCAAATTGTTTCAGCAAAGCCATTTTTGAAATATTACCCTAAATTTACATAAAATGAATCCCAACTCTTTTTCTTAATAAAAGCTGATTAACTAAATTGTTTCATTTTAAAAGCATTTTCACACGACAAAGTGCTATTTTATCTAAGAAAATGTGTATTTATAACGTAATAGGTAAAAGAGAGTTCAATATAGTGTTTTCAAAAAAAAAACTGTTCATCGTTGTGGAATTGATTAAAAAATTACTATTTTAACTGGAGAATCAGAATCAGATAATATTTCATGTTCAAATAACTTTCTAACTTTTCTCAATTTACGAAAAGGTGCCTTTTTGCACTTAATGAAAAAGTCACGTTATACACGTTGGAACAGAAAAGACACGACTTGATAATAGTTCACATTAAGAGCATTCTTTAGACTTTTTCAGAGTGTAAAACAAAAAATAAGCAATTTTAAAATACCAACTAAATATACATTTTATAAACGCTATACTGATCTGAAAAAATTCTTATTTCAATTCAAGCCACATTTACACAACGAAAATGGTCAAATATTATAGATTTCTAAAAATGTATTTAAAAATTGTTAAAAGGTGGATTTCGATAAATATTTACAATGTGAAAGCCAATCAGCGAAACTTCCCGTTGAAAAAGAACAAATTACCTGTATTTAATTAGAGTTTGTATAGATGTAAAAAATCCATTATTTTTTGACCACAACAGTAAAACCTGTTGAACACAAAGAGTTTCTTTCATATTTTTTTTTTCAATTAAATTGCGGGGAAAAATTAGTGTGTACAAAATTTTTAAAAGTTTACAAGTCTTATTAACCGTCTATTTTTAGTTCGTTTTAAGACAATTAATAATAATTTATAGAGAAAAGTATTAGATAATCTTTAAGAGCAAAAATATTAATCTTAATTTTATAGAGACAAAATAAAAAAGAATTTATGAACTGAGTTTGTGTGGTAGATAAATTTTAACTGAATACAAATGAAAATTTCTACGTACTTATTAAGGAAGTGAAGTAGCACTTAATATATTAGACTTTGAAGAAAAATTCTGTAATTACTGATATAAATAAGACACTTTTCTATGTACGCCTTTTTAAGGTGGAGTGATGTAATGAAAACGATTTTACCTCGGATAGGTACTCTTGTTTGTCTGAAAACCAACTTAAAAAGCTTTATTGTGACTGAAATATTTTTTAAATTGGTATTTTATTATTATACCGCGCGTTATTTGTATACTTATAATAATAAATTCTAGTTTAAACATCTCGTGTTTTGTAATTTGTTAGATTTAAATTTTTTAACACCTACAGCACACTTTTTATTCAAAACACATTTATCATTTTAATGATATTTAGATAAAACTTTATGCAGTCTAGCCATTTTTCATTTAAAACAAACTATAGCAAAAAATTATTCACTTTATATAGGTTTTCTGAATTTTAAATTCAAGTTTTAGTTTTACATTTCAATTAGTGAGACTAGTTGTTTACTGACATTTATATATACTGAAATTCTAGTTTTCAGCACAAAATTACAGAATCTCTCTGCTTTAACGTTGTTATTATAATAATAGAGAATATATTTTTCGAATTTTAAAGTTTCATGCTTACATTGATTAAATTACCTTGAATATTATTATTATTATAATGTAACAATTTATTATATTAAAACGTTGCACATTGTAATCATCATGAACTTGTCAATATGAGGAAAACTAAAGCTTTCTATATACAATCTTCGTTTGATGCTTTTACAAAAGCATGAATATAATGCATATTGGATTAACCTTGCTTTTACCGGAATTATGTTTTATTCTGTTTTATTTTTGTATACCTGTATGTACTTTAGATATTATTGAATTTATTGATATCAGTAAATGTACATCAAAATTCAATACATTTCTTGCATTTGTTGGATTTCGGTATGATTTCATCAATAAGACTTTATTTAGTTGAAAAATTAATCAAGCAAATTTCAAATAATAAATCAAATTGGGAAAAGAGCTTTCAGAAAAGTTTTGTACTTTTATTAAATAATATAAATATATGTATATATCGCGAACTGAACAGCGTTTGTATTTAATCAGTCTACCTACAGAATAATATTGAAATTTTCGTCGATTAGTCTGCAGTATCGATTGGAATTTTATCTATAATAAACCATATGTATATAAAACGGCATTGACACATATTTAACAATGATTTCTGCTTCCATTTATCAAAGTTTAGTTTTGCATGAATGCTATTAAAAAAATTTCCACAAATGCGGATAGTACGGTTTTTATCTAAATACCAATAAAAATAAAGTCAAAAACCAGTAATTTTAGTAAACTGTGTCAGAAATTTGATTGGTTTTTATTACACAAATAAAAATTCAACTGGTACAACTAAACTGGTTTTTGTTTACAAATATATATTGCGTCAGAAATTAGAGTGGTTTTTATTCACAAATAAATATTGTGTCACAAATTAGAGTGGTTTTTGTTTACAAATAAATATTGCGCCTGAAACTAAGATCGATTTTTATTTATAAATAAAAATCATGTCAGAAACTAGACCTGTTTTTATTTGTTTATAAATGAAAAACTATGTCAGAAACCATAGTATTTTGTCTGTGCTTATATTATATACCTAATAACTTCGCGCGTTAGCACTAACTGAGTTTAGAGCTGATCAAGAATTACAAAAAAAAAATAAAATAAATATTTTTTATCTTTATTGTTAACCTAATGTAATTGATGCACCAGTGGCGGCTCGTGGTCATTTGAAATGGTTAGGCAGATGATGAAAAGTGTAGCGGGGGCTACAGGGGGCGTTAGCCCCCGAGAGATGCCACGCAAGCGAAATTTTTTTTTAGGTTCGAGGACAAGCGTTTTCTCAAGAACTGTACTGTATTTAATTTTTATATAAGTACATCGATTTTTTTCTAATAAAAATGATTTAATTAATTGTATAAAAAGTAGAAAAGAACATTAACGAACAAGTTTTCTAAATAACAAAAAGATACAGCTTTGAACAATGATTCAAAATAATTATTATTTATTAAGATATGAAATAAAATAAAATAAAATTTTAAAAAAGTACCAAAAATAAAGTAGAAACAATTGAAATCATATGAAAACGAACAAAAAAATTAATTTAATTTATTTAGAAACCAGAAACTAATTCAAAATTTACTTATCGCATTATTAGCTGCATAAGTTAAAACGAATTTATTTAAACAAATTATTTTTTATTTTGTTACAATATATGTATGTGTATAATTTCAGTAGGTATAAATTTAATTTTATTGTTAATTTGTAACATTTTTTTAAGTGCATAACTAGGTACATATGTATATACATTATACATATAATTATAAAAACATATACTCGATCGTATTATAGAAATTTTTACAAATTAAAAATATGAAATAAAATAGTAAATACAAAATAAAATTGTTTCCACTTTCTGTTCTTGTCTGTTGCATAGAACTTTACCGCTAGAGGCATGCCTCAAAGCGATCTCTTTCTATCACACTGGAGTGACCGAAAATAAATAAAGTCTCAAGGAAACGAGCATCACGTAGCCTGAAAATGTAATGTTCTGTTCTTGTTTTACGCATTGAACTTTGCCTTTAGAGGCCTGCCTCAAAGAACATTTTCTTACATGCTGACGTGAACGAATTAGTTGATACAGTGAGAGAATTGGTTTTACTCAGTTGCAATCTCGGTTGCAATTTTAAATGTGTTCAAACGGACCTAGTCGCGATAGCGCGCGCTTTTTGAAAAAATAAAGATTTTATACGGCAAAGCGAATTTGCACCATTTACCATTTAAAAAAGTTTTAAAAAAATAAAGCATCATTTTATACTCA
>SSSI01005892.1:0-10787 GCA_004796505.1 Oryzaephilus surinamensis
TTATTGAATATAGCTATATAAGATACATATAACTACATAATATGAATTGAAATAATAATAATCGTACCTATTGGACGATCACATTTTTGTGATCATTACCTAATTTGTGAATTAAGCACACCATTTCGGTTTAGTAAAATAATTCCACATTACGAATTTTACGCACAAATCCTACATAAATTTTTAATTCAACTAACGACAACAATCGAACTTTGAAGTGGGTATTGTATAAACATTATGCACTGGTAGCATTCCAGTTATTATTGAGTTCATTGGTAGCATAAAGGGTTAAAAATTTTATAAAAAAAATTATATAGGAGTAATTTTTTGCTCTGTTTATAAAACCGTTTATGTATTTTCGTTAGTGACAATGATTTTTCAATGAATTACCAATTTTTGGTAAATTAAGTTCTACATATAGGTAAATTTGTAATTAAACATCTGAAAAATAGATTCCTTTCATTATATATACTTTAGTTATAACTCATACCATAAGAGACATCCCAATTACTGCTGTTAGTGGTGTGTAAGCAGCCGCAAAGTCAAATAATAAAATTAACAATTAAACGAGGGCGTTCTCTGGATTATATTCGAAAGGGTTAATACGCTTAAAATTTTAATTGTGAACAAATAATTGTACAGAAATTGTTTGTAATATAATTGCTAGCTTGTACAAAGTGTATTATGGCAATAATGTGTATGAATAAATAACAGAAATTTGGCAGGGTGGAAATAACAAAAATAAACAACTAAACTGTTGTAGCAGTTAGCAGGTGGAGAAATTTGTGGTATTATTCATGTAACATTTCTCCCTAGTACATAATATGGGTACGTACATGTTTGTTGGTATAATGTGGTGGTTTTTCACTGATTCAGCAATAAAACTTTTTCTCAGGAAATGTACAAAAGCACGTTACACATATATACATATACATATTATAAATTGTAGAATCATAAAGGAGTCTGACTTTGCATTTTCATGCAACTAGTGTTTGTCTGCTGGAACATTAGCTTTAAAAAAATAAAATCTAAAGCTTTGGTGTATTTACTATTAGTTACATAATTGTACTTTACGTTTTTTCATGGTTTTCATATGTTAAGGTCATTTTTAATGAATATAAATCTGTTAGGTATAGTTCATTTTTTTGAGCTTGCAGTAAATTTCGTACCTACCTACTTTTTCGAAATATTTCCGAAATTACAGTTTTCTCATTTAGAAGAGAATTGAACTACAGAAAGAATATTTGAAATTTTGAAACATACACTATATTTATTAGCGTTTCACGATGTCAATAATAATTTATGATTTAAAAAAATTTTTAACATAATAAGTAAAATAGTAAGTAGTTGAGTTAAGCATGAATAAAGTTTTTGATAATTAACAAATTATCAAAAAACAGTTTAAATATCATATACATACATATTTACAATTGAGATTTAATTGATAATTTTATAAATAAAAATGCGATCACCGCAATTTAATATTGAAATGCGTGGTACGCATAAACATTTATAGACTTTATAATCTTGCCGAAGGCTTAAATAAAATAAAAAATAGTCTTTGATGAAAGTAAAAATGAATAAAATCATGAAATCAATTCGGAATACACAATAAAGTTATTAGAAAAAAAATCTAAAAATAATAATTAAAAGAAAAATATAATAGATTTTTGATAAACAATTAAATCATTTAACATTTAAACTAGTTACTCTCCATTTAAAATTGAATTGTAACACAAGAATGCAAAACGATCTTGACCTTCAATTTACAACACAAATCGGAAATATTAACAATAATTAATGACTATTGGAAAAAAGATGCAAATAATTGCTAACTATTATAATCAGCTTAAGGATAAACATCTTGGAATAAATTAATTTACATTTTAAATGTAATTAGGTATGTGACATTTTCAATTTTAATTCACTCCCTAATAACAAAAACGCGAATGATAAGATTTGTTTAAAAAAAAATCAACACATCATTAACAAAATTATAACATAACACAACACAAGATAAGAACACAATTTATTAATATAAATAATTAATAAAATTTTAGATTCTCAAGGATGATCCAGTTTTAATCTTCTTTTGACTATCCCAAAAATACCATCACCAATGGACCCGGAACAATATAACATTTAATTGTTTATAATTAATACTCTAGTTAGAGTAATAAAAATTGTATATTGGTTTAATTTTTTTATATCTTAACGTAGGTTGTAAATTTTTTTTGTGTATCTTAAGGAGTCGTCGTTTTCTTCCTGCAACTTGTGTAATTCTTCTAAATATAAAAAATGATCGTATGCATTTTCGATAAGGACAAATCAAGTACTTATTAAATGTAAATGTGAATATGAAAAATAAAACGTTCAATTATTCATGTGTATGAAACTTTTTAAACCCTATTATTATCATTTGAATGCCACCACAATTCCACCTATTCCAAATTCTATATAATTTTTTCCAACTTGTTTACTACGTGAAAATTTACTAATAAAAATACATCATCAAATAAAGGACCTTGAGGAATCTGAGATGATCCAATAGTAGTACTAGTAAATAGATCAAGTGTTTTGTTTAAAGATGTATAAAAGGAATCCGATTACCAGTTTTGTGACAGTTCCACTAAACATTTCTTGTGTTTCACTTAAATTGAATTAACAGTGATGGAAGTGATGGAACCCAAAAAATTTGTAAGTAGAAACTTTTTCAAAAACTTTACCAACAATAATAGAAACTAACATTTTTGTTTAGTGTATTTTGAGCTTATTCTTATGCTCGTCCTGTTGGGGATGGGAAAACCTACCCCAAATTCCAACTGGTCATCGTGCCCAATATTTGGTCTTGCACAAAAATGGCGGCTATAAATACGGCTACGATACAGGAGATGGATACCATGCTGCAAAACAATCAGCAGATAGTGCCAATCAAGTAGAAGGCCATTATTTCTACAAAGGTCCAAATGGTCAAAATTTTGATTTGAAGTACACTTCTGGTATACAAGGATTCGTACCGGAAGCCTATGAAAAACTGCTTTCAACCAGTAGTTTAATTATATAAGCCAGTGCCAAACAATTTTTAACACCTTTATTTTAGGTTTGCGCTCGTACGCTCCAGTTCCAGTACTGACCTATTATCCAGCTCCAAAAGAGTACCAAGACAGTCAAGCTGGAACCGGAGACGCTTCATACGCTTTCGGATTTGATACGGATTCTTATAAACGCCAAGAAACGTCTGATGCTCGTGGAAATATCAAAGGAAGCTATTCGTATGCAGACCAAGCTGGAACCCATGATTTATCTTATGTTGCTGGAGAAGGTACTGGTTTTGTGGCTACATCAGGATCCCTTTCACGAGCTAATGGACTAGATGGAAATAATGTACAGTCGTTGGCCAGTTTTCCTGCCACAACTCCATCTTCTGGCGTTTCCTATTCATTCGGTTATTCTGCCAGTGGATCGGAAATTCCTAGTACCATTCCGAACACTGCCACCAGCCTATATTCGGCACCAACAACTTACGAAACCAACACAAATGCAAACAGTGACGACGATTTGGCCAACACTGGAGATTCTTCATACAATTTCGTTATTGACACTGATGAGTACAAACGTACCGAAACTAGTGATGCCAATGGCAATGTTCAGGGCAGTTTCAGTTATAAAAATGCTGCCGGAACCCATGATCTGAGTTATGTTGCTGGAACTGGTACCGGTTTTGTGGCAACTGGAGGCAGTTTATCGAATCCGAACGAAATATCGAAAACAATTGCAAATTTACCGTACAATACACAAACAGTTGTTGTTTCAGCGCCATCTAGAGGCGCTTTCAGTCAAAGTACTGCATCCGGGCGTGGAGCAGGCCAAGAAGAACAGTCCTCCGGTGATGCTTCTTATAGTTTCGCCTTCGATACAGGCGAATATAAACGTCAAGAGTCATCGGATGCTGCTGGCAACGTACAAGGAAATTATGCGTACAAGAATTCGGTTGGTAGTCATGATTTGAGTTATGTTGCCGGTTCTGCTACTGGATTTGAATCGACTGGCGGGTCCCTAAGCGTTCCACCTGGCTTGAATGAGGCTCAATTAAGACTTGGAGAAGAGTTGGCCAAATCTGGACATGTTTCAATTAGCAAAACACAAGTTACGCCATCTGTTGGAAATTCAATAATAGCTTCGACAAATTCTGGTTATTCTTTAGGTAAGGGTGCCGTTTTACGTACTTATTTACCGCCAAGTGTACCAAACAGTGATGTCAAAGTTACGCCATCTGTAGGTAGTTCTTTATTAGCTTCATTAGGAAATGGTGCCATTGTACGCACTTATTTGCCACCATATAATGAAAAAGGTAAATTCGGGTATATTTACGAAACTCAATTTTAAGAATGTTTTATGTTAAAAAATAGCAATTTAAAAAAATTGTTAACAATAAAAGGTTTATTGTTAACTAAAAAAAAATGTAGCAATTTTTAAGAAATATAAAAAAAATGTATTTAAGTTTACTGCCATTTTTATATATATTTAAATAGTCTTAGATACCGTATAATATTGTATTAAATATTCAAAATACATAATTATAATAAATAAAAATATTCATATAAATTTTTGTTGTAATTTTTCCATCAAAATGGCTATAAAATTGAAAATTTCGAAAACTTTTCAGTTTTACTTTTTCGATTACCAAAAACATAATTTACATTTTCATCAGATTTCTCCCCTTCAGTAAAATTAAATGTCGCATAATGCAACGAAATTGTTAAATGTTGACATATTAGCTGAAAATGACAACGATTATTTGTCATTTGTATTCACATTTCCACCCCGTCGTTGTGCATTCACTCCACACTATAGAATTTCTCTAGGGAAAGACAATTTAAACGTGGATGACATCTATACGATATTTTAATTCCCGTATATTATTGTGTATTATACACTTAAATACAACTATATTGGCGACCTGTTGCAAGAATATTAATACCAAACTGTAAACAGTATTATTATACAATTTAATTTTCAAATCAATTTTATAAGCATGAAAATTTGGAAATTCGAATTTGAAAATATCTTATTTTTAATCGCATTAAATTTTCGTGTAATAAATTAACACTTAAAACGGACTTTTTTTCCAACCAAAATTAAAATGTCAAAAAGTTCAAAGGTTACATCAAATTATATACTATTTAAATTTATCATATTAATGATAAAAAGGTTCATTAATTAAAGTATTAATGAAATGGTACGGATATGAATTATACTGCATAAAAATCTATAATGCACGTAGCAAATATTGAAAAGATGCATAGAACTGTATATGAAATAATAAAATATTTAATGATACGCCACTGGCAGATATAAATTTTTGTTACAAAGTTTTAATTTTCGGCGATTGACCAAATCTTATGACGTATAAATTATATTCAGTATGATAATTTTATTGTTTTTATCTTTACATACATGTGTTTTAATGATCAATTTTAAATTTATTACGAAAAAGCGCACTCTTACATTGTAATTATTAGTTTTGATCTATTTGTTGCCTTTATTGCCCAGCAACAACAACCAATTTTATAAATAAAATAATTTTTTTATATTTTATTATAAAAACGGTAAGTGATGATTTAATTTATAAGATTACTTAACTTTTTTGTTGATTATAATTATTATTCATAGACAGGTCATTGACTAAGGCTTCTTTTGTAGATTCAGCAGTAAATACTTTATAAAATAATAAATTGGATGTTATAATTTTACCTATTTACCTTTATGTGCCTAAATTAACTAAGAAGTGAATAATTTTTTAAAAGTTTGTGAAATTATTTTACTTGGTGCCATCTACCAGAATTAATTCGAAACACCAATGGTAATTACCATTTCAGTTACATTTCAAAATAACTAGATAGCAGCACTTTGATACAACATTAAAAGGATATTAAAAATATTGAATAATTTTGTTATATAAAAATTATTATTGAAATTGTACAGGAATTCCTTAGCTTAAATTTAAACGTAATAAAGAAGATTTCTTCACAGAAGACACCAAAATCGATCTAATTCAAATAAATTCTGGTTTAGTCCTTTGTTTCACCTTCTTCATCTTCCTCTTCAGCCCCTCTGATAAATAGTACATTATTACATCTTATTAGAACTTCACCCAAGTTTCCTAGAATAATTAACAATTATATTAGCCTTTATTTACGGCTTTCTAAAAACTAATCTACACAAACTATGTTTTGTATTTAATTAAATGCGTTTTATTCTCCTTTGTACACTTGCCTGTGGAATTTCCCTCAATGAACTCTTCAGTATTAGCTAATTGTAAATTCATATACCCATCAACTGAAACTAAATAGCCTTTATATTCATGGCCCCATTTTAATTTAACCATAACCGCTTTCCCGGTTAAACTATTTAAAAATGGTTTAGGATTAATGGGCATTGAAGTTGCCATTGTGATTTATACTGTTTAAATATTAATTTAACACAAATTTCTAAACGATTTGGAACGTTCTTAAACTACCGGTTTTGTTGTATACAATTTTAGGTTAGCTACACGAATTTTGACAGTTGACAGTATGGAAATTTTATAAATTACAATTTTAAAATTATAAATTATTGCAAAATAGAATGGAAAATATTATAAAAACTAGTTTGTTTCCATTATGAATTTAGATAAATGGAAAAATATCTCAATAAAGATAATTTACGAAAATATTGTAGACAACATAGAAACACAAAAATTACTAGACTGACATTTTTTTAGTAACACATTTTTTATTATTCAATTTTTATTTGCATGTGCAACAAATTCATAAAATGGTGCTAAAATCACAATAATTTATGTAACATACAACATACATATATAAATAATATACAAATAGTGTTAAAAGCCTCTCACGTAAGTACATTTTGTTTACAAATAAAATTACACAATCAATTAATATTTAATAATAATCTGGTACGGGTGCACATGCAATTTTAACAAATTCCTCGTACTTCACCATACTATTATTATTTACATTTGCTTCACGAAATATTCGGTCCACTTCTTTAACTGACAAACATTCACCCCAATTTTGTAACATGTGTCGTAATTGTTTTGCTGGTATTGTTCCATTATTGCCCGGATTGCCAGCCTTAAAGGCGTCCACAATTTCTTTTGGTAAATTTTCCACACGTGAATGAATGTGCATCACTTCCAAAAAATCGGGAAACGTCATTTTACCACCCTGCGAATTAGAATTAATTTGTTGAACAACGAATAGATGAAATCAATTATCCTACTTTTTGCTTCAAATATCCGGCCAATTCCGAAATTGTAGGCGATAAACCCAAACTTCTCATTATAACTGTTAATTCATCCAGAGATTTTATTTGACCAGAACGGGCGAATAGAAAGAAACATTCCCTGAATTCTGAAAATGAAGAAATTTCAGTAAATTTTTCACCAGACATTTAAACTTGTTGCAAAAACAGTTTTTTTCATTAACATATTTTTAAAAATTACGCTTATAATTTTATACACCGGTTATTATTAACCCGATTTAATATTTTATAGTTCATTGTAAACATTGTTTATCTTTTTTACAATTTTATATGATTCTATAGTTAAAAATTATTATTGAACAAATATTTGATTTACACGAAAAAAAACAAAGCATTTATTCCTTTGAATTACATTTTTGGAGGTAAATTTTAAATTTTACTCTGTTTCTAAGGTAAGCATGTTGTTTAGTAATTGTTTCTATGGTAACAAACTCCATTTTCACATTCAAGTAACAATATTGTTGTTTATTATTCCAAAACAACATTTAAGTGATCAATTTGATTGTTCGTTTCTTATTAAACCGTGTCTTTAAAATTATTTTGGATTGGAATTGTACTTATTTTTGGTTTTCTTTATATTTGACAAGCATAATTTTAGTTTTGATTTGATTTTTGTAACCGCCATGTTATAAGTGTTAAGTGTTTCTATGGCAACAAACCCCTATTTTACAAACAGGATTTGTTTTATTCCAGTGCAAATTTAAATAATTACCATCAATATCTTGTTCCTTGAAGTATCTGGCCTAAAAAATAACAAAAATGTTAGGTAATTAGTTAATTAGGTACCAATTTAATTTAATTTCTAAAATATTTGTACATAATTCGATAACATGTGCATAATATTGAATTTTTCAATTAAATTAACCGATGCAATATTATCTAAATAATTGTACTATTTCAAACAACAATTACAATCGACAACAAATTTTAATAAATATTTTTGTTCAAACGTCATATATCTAATTATTTAACTCGTGTACATATTTTTCTGTAATTTAATACGGCTTTAATACAAAAACAAATACGAGCAAATATAAGTATAAAAAAAATATATTTCATACCATTTTTTTGATTAAATTTAGTTAGAAACTTGACACGTATACAAAAACAAATATATACAGGTGGAACAGGTAGAAATACAGTACAGTTGGATTATGTGTTCACTTTTACAACAAAAACATCCCCCCTCTACAAAACCGCCTCACATACATAAATACTTTTTTGAATAAAAACCATTCCAATTAAATTTATTATCACAACATCGATAAAATTCTAATGAGTTATTTTATATATTATACGTGATGAGGTTTAATGGTGATTAAATTTTAAACGCAATTAATACTAATCGACTTAATTCGTATAAAAATTGATTTGATAATTTCGTCTTATCATGAATGCTCGTGCAAAACTAGTTGTATAATTTTTATAAATTATTAAAACTAACCTTTAACCATTGGAATTTAAAATCTAGAGAAATATATATTTTCTTTACAGTATTCAACCATGTTGCCTTCATTTTGTGTTAAATTATGTGAAAATGCGTCTTCCACAAATGTGATTCCGTTAATGTGGTGATGGGAAAAAGTGAACAATTTTCTCCAGATCCACATTATAAACATTTAACAAACACGGAAATCGTTCTAACAAGTTTATGTGCGGGTGCAATTGCTGGTGCATTAGCAAAAACAACAATTGCACCCCTAGATCGCACGAAAATCAATTTTCAAATTGGGTAATATATATATTTAAATGTTTTTATATCATTTTGGTAAAATATTTAATAGATTTGTTTTTGTTTTAGTCAAAGACCGTATTCGACTCGAAGAGCATTGAAATTTTTATTGGAAACGTACCGGAAGGAGGGCTTTTTTGCATTATGGCGTGGAAACAGTGCCACAATGGCACGCATTGTGCCACATGCTGCCATACAATTCACCGCACACGAACAATGGAAACGAATCTTGAAAGTAGACCAAACAGGGTAACGTTTCGCGTGGTTGTTGTGTTGGTTTTTTCATTGTTTTTGGTTTTTCTTGTAGGAAATCTCCAGGAAAGTTGTTTTTGGCTGGTTCATTAGCTGGTGTTACTTCTCAGTCGTTAACTTACCCCCTTGATTTTGCTAGAGCTCGAATGGCAGTCACGCACAAACAAGAATATGCCACTTTAAGACATGTAAGATGATTTAATTAAAATTTATTTGCATATATTATTGGCATTTTTATACAAACTTTTAAAATTTACTCGTAATTAATCTCTTTAGTTAGGTAAATCCAGATTTTCTAAATTCAATTGATTATAGTCCGAGCTTCTATGAAAATAAAACATGTTTTATTATTGTGATAATTTTAGATAATTATCTGCAATGTCATTCTTTTTGTATTAATGAAAAGAACAATTATATATATGAAATATATTCCTTATATAAAAATAAATCTATCAGAAAATAAATAAATTGCATCAGAATTAATAAAAAATGATTATGAAAATATTTATTAATAACATTAATATATAATTAAAAGTTAAAATTGTATTATTTGAGGCGATTTACTAAAATATCTAAATTTATAGGGGAAATGTGTTTAATATTATGGCAGTTTTAGATTTCTGACGTCACAGTCTCATCCACAGAGTCTCGTTACTATAGCAACCAAACAACTTTTTTAAACCGGAATAAACATTTTTGTTGTTGTGTGAAATCAGCCTACTTTCTTCGTTACAAAAATCAAGATAATGTATAAAAAACTAGTTGTCCTTAATAGAGGATCGAAAATCTTTTATAACATCGGAAAAATATATACAGAACCGATTCCACCATTATAATTTTCCCAATAAAATAAACCGTTTGTAAAAGATAACAGATATTTCGTTGATAATTTGATTTTTTTCTTAGAATTTTAATCATGCAATTGAATCGTTAATTTTTTTATATGGTTTTGTAAACATTAAGCTTGTGCTTCTATTTGAAAAACAAAAATTGGTTGCCATAGCAACGTAACAACAAACAAAGTTTCATACTTTATGTAATCAATTTATATTGTTTTTTTTTTCATCAATTATCATTTTTGCATAGGTATTTCGTAAAATTTACAAAACTGAAGGCTTACTAACATTTTATCGTGGTTATATACCAACAATAGCGGGCGTAATTCCATATGCTGGTGTTTCATTCTTCACATACGACACATTAAAACGACTTTTCCGAGGTAATTATTGAACATATTTGCAAACTGTTTGTATTTAAATGTACGACTAGATTGTGGAATTGATTTTTTAGGTAAAATTTTATGTTGCAGAGCATACAGACAGTAATAATAAATTGTCACCGTTTGTATCGTTGTGTTTTGGTGCTGTTGCTGGTATGTTGGGCCAAACAAGTAGTTATCCGTTAGATATTGTTAGAAGACGTATGCAAACCGACACTGTTGGACGTTATCCATCAATATTCGAATCTATTAAATATA
>SSSI01005901.1:0-11829 GCA_004796505.1 Oryzaephilus surinamensis
ACCAAATGACCATTTAATTTTTAACACGACAAAAAAAGAATATTCACGACCAAATAAGATATCGCACGCCAGAAATGTATATTCAACGACAAGAAAATATTTTCAACGACAAAAATTGGTATTGCACGGAAAAAAAATTCTAAGAACGTCTAAATATCAACGACAAGAAAATACATATATTAACGACACTAGGTATTAACTTTGAGCAAAATATAACATTTCTTGATTGTTAGGTCATAAAATTTGATTGAGTTTGTTGTGAAGAGATGTGAAGACAAAATCTCACACGGAACTTTAACCTAAACCTAACCTCAAGTTGGCTAACCAGTGTCCGCATGTGTTCTTTATTTAAACAGACCAAGAAGGACATCAATATTGCTTATATTCCAAACAGAAACAAAAAAACATAACAAAAAAATTCAAACATAATCTCACACTTTTTAATCAAACCAACCTAACTTAACCTAAACCTAATCAAATCTTATCTTACAAGCGTTACGTGCATTCGCGCGTTTTGATTTTTTTTTGCACTTTTGCCGCCGAGTTTGCCGCCTTTAAAGCTTGTCGTGCATTCTCCCTTTTTGTCGTTCTGAAGCCTGGCGTGCATTATCCCTTTTTGTCGTTCGAAAGTATTTTTTTGTCGTTAGATCAACTATTTTTGTCGTCTGAATACTGACGTGAATAAAATTATAGTTGTCGTGAATTTATCCTATTTAATGTGTGATTTCTTGTCGTGCAAAAATCTTTTTCTGGCGTGCCAATATATATTCCCCATTGTATTTTATACTTACATACATTTTGAATTTATCAATCAATATATCACTGATTACCGATAAATTTCAAGAAATTAAAAATCAGAATTATTCAAAATTTCAGTAATTTACTTGCTTTTAAACATTAAAGATTATAAAATCTGTATAAAATATATATCAAATAAAAAACACAGCATTATTTGCACAATATTACAATAATTACAAAAAGAATAATAACAATTATGCATTTAAAAAAATTGAGGTATATTCAAACAGTTTTTAACTAGAATCTAGTAAACTCAACAAATGTCTCATTACAACGGAATAAAAATAATAATTTTGAAAATAAATATTCCTCAACACCATATTCTTTTACAACTCGAGTTTCCCTAATATCTTGACATAACATATAAATTCTATCAACATTTGGTGATTCATTAAGCCATGTTAAAAACATCGATTCAAAATGAAAATTTCTTATGAATGTAAAACATAGTAAGAAATATAGACCATACATGCCTAGTATCCTAAATAGAGAATAAAAAACTGATTAGCAATTTATCAAAACAATCCCTGAAGCTTTAAAAAAAAATAAATTAATTATCCCCCTCTGGATCCTCGTCGTCCTCCAGCTCCTCTTTTGGTCGTGTCCATTTAATAAGTGTCTCCGGCGACCTAAACAAGAACACCAATTTGGCGAACAGATCTTCTTCTAATGCAAATTCACGCGCTTCACGCACTAAATAAACGTCTAAACATAATTGTAGGACACGATCCACATTCGGCATATCCTCGAACATAATTTTACTGCATTGATCTGCAAAGAAGCCACGCAGGAAACGAGATGCCACGAAAACGATTGTTGTATAAAGACCGATGATTCTGCAACAAATCGCAAAGGAAAACCATAAACAACTCTATAAAAAAAAACAGGACTGCAATTCTCCAGTTTTTCAAATGTTTTCACCAAACCGAACTCGAGAATCGCACTCTATCGTATGTATATTTTTTTTTGTTTATTTACTTACCCGCCACCAGTTATGATATTTAATGTAGCTGGAAATATTTTATCGTTGAATGTATACAATATTAACGAATCACAATCGGAATAGGGAAGACGTTTCAAAAAATTCATATAATTCAAATCTTTACAACTTTCATGCACTTGCCACCATTCTTTATCAGATGAATTAACACCAACTGGTCGTAGTAATTTTAAACTAATATTACGTAATGAATTCGATGATGGATGTTCTTCATATGCGTCCATTAATTGTGTTATAGCTTTAGCTGTGCCACGATTAGTGACTTTTAAAAATTTCGGCAATATATATTCCAATTCAATTGGTTCCGCTTCGTCGCCTTGCAACATTGCCAACAAATTTTTTCTCGCTGGCGTACCAGCCGGTACATCAATTTCCACATGATCCGGTATAACACCGGAATCTTCCGGTTTACTTGTCTGATGCGACACCTTATATTCCAAACGAACGGTTATCGCTTTCGTCGAATTCACTTCATCCAACATACGTTGTCTATCTGGCGGTGAAATACTCCAAATATTTGCTGAATCTGTACTTAATTTTATGGCTGCAATATCGCTTTCCTCGTAATTCGATATAAAATTAACAGCAGTTTTACGATGACTATAGGTTTTCAATAAATTTTGCATATTTAATTCGTTGAACGAATAAATGAAATTCGATTGGGCCGACATTTGATATACAGGCTCGTATGGACCAATACGAATTTCTAATGTTACATCATATGGTACATTTGCTTTACCAACAGCATTGCCTAATGAGAAAAACACCAATGGGAACCATATGATGGCTATTATTATCGCTAGAATGCCACCACCCATTGCATATTTTACAATTGGGTTCTTTTTCATGCCACGCGGTTGCGGATATTCATCTTCTACATGTCGGGCACACTGAAAAATTAGGTTAAAATTTTGTTAATTTGAATTTAGATTAAAATTACTTTCAATTGAAATATATGTGCGAATATATCTTCCATTTTAATCCAATCAAATACCGTCATCGAAGTATCTGTCCACATCCAATCCATAACAGTACGTAATTCAAATAAAAATGGCACAGCCATAAATCCTTTAAACAGAAACATGTTCACGTAATTGTAGCCTTTGCATAAGAAATTGCCCAAAATTCTTGTTGGATAACCGCAACGTATTTGATATGCAGATAATAATAAATAGAAACATTTTACCATGTAGTACATTTGTGGTGGTAGAACGGAATTAAAACGGCTATAATTAAAACAATGTGGAAAAACATTTTATGTGATTATTTAAAAAACAATTACCTTCCAGTCATTATTGGAAACAGCACAAATAACCATAAATGCATTAAAAATATTTGTGTAAATTGAAAAATAATCTTTGCTAATATATTCTTTCTTAAAAATATACCACGATCAATTATGATTAGCATAAATTGTAATATTAGCATAATTAGAAATAGAGCTGGTACACGATTGTCTTCTAAATATGAAGATACACCACCATCACCCTGTTGAGGCTGTGAATTGATTAAAAATTACAGTAAATTGTATATAAAATATTCGTTTTGTTTACCCCAAATGATGAATAACCAATTAAAATGACAAAGAAATTAAAAAAATCACACAAAAACATATATGAATACACATCGGCAGCAACACGTGATGTTGGATCCAATAATTGTTGAAAGAATAAACGTAATGCTTCTGTATATTTATACGTACTGTAATACGAAAATAAAAATTAATTTTTGTAAGAGAAATACGGTACATTTTTATTTATAACGTACGCCATTTGAATTGTTTGCGGAACAGAGTCCATTTGATCTATTTCTTGAGTATTCAATGAAACAATTCGTTCATCATCTGACGAGATACTCGTCTTCTTGTCATCTTCATCTTCTACCAAACGTTCCATATCACTAATTTAATGTATAAAATGTAGGCGATTATTTTAAATTTAAATTTGGCGCGGCAGTTTAGACATTTATGAAGTAATTATTGTTGAATTATTTAAACAATATTAAACATTTACCTTTGTTCATCCTTTTGGGAACCGGATTCAACTGGTTTTAATTCTCCATTTTCAAATTTATAATCCCCGTCACTTAATAAGGCACCCATTACAGGGGTTGATCTCCATATACCCATGGATTTTAACATATATCTGAAAATTAAATTATTTTACAAGACTTTTATACATGTTTATAAAATGTAAATTAAAACCTACCTGTGGAAAAACACAACCAACAACAACAACAAATCCCAAACAGCGTAATTCTTCTTCCTTTCAATACCAATTATACGGGGTGGATAAAATGGATCACTAATAATGGCTTGATTCCTATTCCATGGTATTATATCAAATTGGAACATACATTTAATCAACACGATAATCTTTTGAAACATAAAAAAAAAACAACAAATTCAAATAAACATAAAAAAACTAGTTAAAAAATAAAATGTCCACCTGTGTATAGGCAATAATGGTAACCCAAAATGTTTTTGATGGTCTTGGAATTGTTAATGTGCCCCATACGAACACCATTAATGGTAATGGTAGTGACAAAAATGTGGCAGATTTAATTTGATTCAAAAATACAATAAAATAACATAACATTTCCGATCTACTCATCACAATATACCATGCAGCTAATATTAAACGAATTATAGCTGGTTGGTCGTATGAAGACATTTCACCCTCATAATCTTCCAACAAATTTGTATGGGAACTGGACGAAGCTCTGAAAAATCAAATAAAACAATAAAATTAAAAATGATATGATGTAGGGCATAAATTTTATAAGCACATTTCAGCAATATACATGAATAAAATAATAATAAAATGTATTCGGCGAAATAATCGAGAAAATATGTTGTGTTCAGGTATAAAATAAAGCTAAAAAAACTCGAAATTATTCTTCAAAATCCTTATAGCTAAAAATCAATTCAAAATTAAATTTAAATTTAATTTATATTGTGCAAAAGGGCATTTGTTTCATACCCTGTATAATGAAAAATAATGCAATTATGAAGCGCTCTAAACAAATTGGCACAATAATAATATATAGACGACATTTATACAAAATCCGAAGATTTATAGTTAATATAGCTATGTGCCGATTACCTTGACAATGAAGAACATGGAGAATCTAATCCACGTTCCAAACTTGGTGCCAAAATACGTATTTTTGGGACTGTGAGAACACTTGCCTTACGCCTACACAGCCAAACACATATAACAGCCACACTATACAACTACTAACATTCCAACTAGTTTAATATTTATAAATAATAACAAAAAAGTTATTTTGTTTAATATAATATTAAATGCATTTAAATAAATATCACCATTTTTAGTCCAAATGAAAAATTTAATGGATCTATTGTACAAAGTTTATCTTTCAATTTCAAATTATATATAAAAAGTTATGTATTAACTGAGCTTATATTTTAATTACACTTATTATCTTTTTTTGAAGTTTGCTCATTTCAGCGGAAAATTTAAACTCTGGGAAAATGTTTTAAAAATTTTAATTTCAGTCCAAGTGTAAAAAGTGTAAACCACCTTGTACCAGAACTGAAAATCGGTTCTGTTTCAAAAAAAAGCCTTAAAAACTAAAGCAATTGAAATTTGCTCTAGACACTACTTTAGCAAAATGTTTTTGTTTGTTTTTTTATTAAAAATGGTAATAATAAAATTTGAATAATATTTTTCGGACAATTTGTACCTCTCCTGTTCGGTAGAATATGGTAATGGTGTTGCCATCGCATTCGTATCACTATCTTCACTAGGCGGATCTTTTTCGCCAGCACTATCTGTTTTTCGAGTTTCTGATGCTGTTAGCCTAAACACAACCACACAACCAACGTACAGTATAAACGAATTTCATTTTAAATAATATAACGAAAAGAATATATGACGAACTTATAAAAATATAATATAAGAGAGAGAAAAAAGCGATTTAAAAAATAAGGTGCAAAAAAATGGAAGAAGAAAAAAAACAGACCTGTCATTGTTTAAAATACTAATTCGATACGAATCAGATGGACTATTAATTCCAACTGTAGTTGCTGACAATATCACCGATCCTTCATCACTACTAAAAATACTACATTCTACACACTAGATCATCTTCAACTATCGTTGCAATCTGTTTGGAACTATACTGAGTGTGCGCAGTTGAAAAACACACTTTAAAAAATTTGGACTGCGCCAGTTTAGTACAATTCCGAACCGATTCTGAACGGTAGTTGGAAATGATCCACTTTAAATACAAAACTACTACTTCAAAATGGACGTTGTGCTTTAAAGCACATTTAGACAAAGAACAAAATGATCTAAACTACATTCAATTGTTCAAAACTTACAATGTATGCCGTAGTAAACTGTGATATGATCCAGCTGGATGCCAAACTTGTCCACTGCCCATTCTTAGACCAACATTATATGAAGTTTTCTCTTTTAAAATTTTCTTTTCTTTTCTTAATACACGTATTACATATCGATAATCTTTTGAATATTGATTTAAAATACGTGTTAAACTAATTATGGAACTTTCGCAAAATGTCCAACCGAATATTATATATGTAATTATTTTATTTAGAGTAGTTTCTTGTTCTGAAACAAATAAAAATTTGCTCAAAATTCAGAAACACTTCTTTTTAACTTACTCGGCTCTGTAAGTTCGCTGAAATCTTCATCTTTACTTGTACCAGGTTGTGGTTCTTCTGGTTCTTCTTCTTTTTCGGCAATTGTAACACTCTTGGGTGTATGTTCTTCAATCTAAAAATACAAAGTACTAAATTACATCTAAATGTAAGCACATTTTTTCTATTCCATTTAAAATAACATCGATTTACTAGAAGAATCACGTTGCTAATGTCCAGTAAGCCAAGTATATACAAAATTAGCTGTATTAATTGAAAAAAAAAAATGTGGTAAAAAAAACGGAAGCTTATACAGAGCGACGATTTTCTGAAGCGTGTAAATTAAAGCGCACTTTTGAGTTAGTTTAGCGTTGGAACTCACTGTAGGTGGCGCTGATAATGCAGCAGATAACTGTGAACGTGTTGTTCTTCGTCTTTTCGGTAACGGCATACTACTTTGACGTCGTATCCGATCAGAACGAACTGTTGTACTTACGTCAGTCTTCATAGCTGTACTTAGTAACTATAAATCCATTTGTTTGTTAGTTTAAATATGTATACAAAACCAAATACTTAATGTAAATTCAAGTAAAACAAAATGTAACATACCAAATTTAAAAAATTTCAAAATTACCCACCTTGCTTACGGTCATACGTGCTTCTCTATCTTTTTCTTCTTCTTCATCCTCGTCTAGTACTCTGTCTGGTAATAAATCGATTTCATCGTCTTCCAAATCATCGAACATGTAATAATCGCCGGAACGGATTGCTAAATAAATTCGATTGCGTTATTGTAAATCAAATAATACTACTTGTGGTAATAATTACAAAGCATGCAAAACTTTTAATATTTATGTATGTATTATATAAAAATATATTAAAGCTTTAAAATGAATTGAAAAATCGAAAAAGATTTAATGTAAAAATGTAAAAATTTTAACAAAAGAAGTCAGGCAAAATATAAATTTAACGCAATATAAGAAAGCTATGTTTACTGATTAATTTTACTTATTAATTTAAAAAAATGATAAACTTGTCACCAAACCATTTTTTTTAAATGAATAAATGAAACCTACAAGAACAACTTCCAAGAAAATAAAAAACACAATAAAGTTACAAAATGCAATAAAAAATAAAGCTATACATAAATACTAATCACAAGAATAACCAAAAATTACTTTGTTATAAAATTTAACTCGAAAAAAATAACAATATCTAATCTAAGGTTTATTCATTTAGAGAAGAAAAATGTGATGAAAAACGTCATAATTCAAGATGGACGATTCTTCTTCCCTATATGAATGCTGTATACACAGAAGTAAGATTAACTATCTTTATCATCATATTAAATGAAGATTATAAATAATAAAATATTTTGTTAATCAAAATCTCAACAGGTGCAACATATAAAAAATTAATTACACATTTTTCCAAGCGAAAATAACAAATATATTAGTCTAACTAACACCAATGTTATTCAACCCCAAAATATATAAATAACTTTGTCATTACCCTGTTTATATGATTTTGGTGACCTTCTTCTACATCTTGGCCTATTTTTAAAAATCGTATCTACAAAAGTAAAACGAAAAATATATATATACACAAGGAAAAATTGTTTTTTATGACTAAAAATAAATTATGTCAAAAAAAATTCCAACGATGATAACTTTGTAAAGAAAAATGGGAATAAATAATTCAAAAAACGAACTATATAAGATTATATACAGGAATATTTACATTTAAGCATTATTTATATGCCAAAAACACAGAGACCATCCAAAAAAGGAAAAAGTTACATTCGTGATGACTTAAAGGCGATCTAGACGAATAAGAGATGACACTTTGTCTTGGTGTCACAAGACTATCTTGCATCCATGGTGGTCCCAAACTAATTTGTCTTTCTGTAGTAGTTCGATTTACTGCCTCTGCATATGGTGGCGCTGCATCATATGGTGGCGGAGAAAATACTGGAAAACTATCGTCCGGCGATGGTGGACGATTCGGATTCAATTCCGAATTTGGTGGTGAACTAAACGATATACGTTGCGGTTCTAAATAACCTTCTAATGAAACGGTCATAATTGCCGAATAGGGCGATGAGGGTGCTTGCGGTTGAATTAGTGAACTGCGTGGCGTTAATGGTGCAACTGGTTCATCATCATCAATTGGTGTATGATAACCAGATGGCGCTGTATGTTGAGAAGTGGCCGAAGTACATGATGAAACGGACGTTAAACGGGACAATTGTTGTTTGTCTACATTTTAAACACGGAATCAATACAGTCATACTTATACGGAAAATAGAAAACAAGAAAAATATAGAAGATAACATATTTATACGTGTGTAGACGATAAAAAAATTAATCAATAATCCTATACTTTATTCGTTTTCAGCGGAAAGTCACCCAGATTGGTCAGCTTTCATGAAATCAATTCTCATTTACAAAGCTAAAATATTTCAAAATAAATTTAACACTAGATGAATAACTACTATATAGGTTATTTTAGCTGTGTAAATGTGACTTCTATTGAAAGTGAAAATATTTCGGTCATTCCGAATATAATACATATTCGCGGTTGGCTTTTTTACTTTACTTCAACATTTTTATTAACTCATTAATATCTAATTGGACCGTTTATGGAATTTTCTGAACTCTACTAACCTGTAAAATGATTTTTATCGCCTTTAAAGGTTGCCCCTTGTATTTTCTGTTGTGTCGCTTTAATGCGGTCCATTTTGGCTTTAATTTTCTCTAAAACTTGTCGTTCTTGTTCCTCTTGTTCTTTCATACGTTTCTGACGTAGTTCTTCAATTAATTCAGCACCACGCGATGCTAAAATGGTTGTTGCTTTTGTTTCATCGATCATATGGAAAAAATAGAAACTTTGAAATATTCTACGTTGCATAATTAAAAAACCAAAACATAAACCATCCCAAACTAGACCAATAAATTCACGTGGTACTTTACAATCATCTGGATCGATTATGCCGACATCTTGTGGAATATTTCCAAATTTTCGAACACAACCAACACCAAACAATTGTACCATCCAACATTCGGATGTGATTTCTTGTATGAAAACGCAACCAAGCAACTGAAGTATAGTTTTTAATGTGATTACTAGGACATTATAGCCCAATAACCAATTCCATCTAAAAGAAAATTGAAAATAAATTGTTATAATTGTAATTTGAAGTTCTTCATACGCTTTTATAATTTTCGGTATTGGCCGCAAATAAAAATCGGAACCTTGCCATAAAAACACAAACGCTCCCACCAAATATCCAATCGAAAATACATTAACACGATTTGTTCCAGCCAAAAATACGATAGCTAATGTGACCCACAAGAAGCCCTGCAGTACTACACGTTTTATAACATCCACATATGATCTGAAATAGAAAAATTACTATTTTGTTATAAGATAAATTGAAAAATAGTGCACCTGACGTATGTTATATAGTCTGGTGTAGGATTTTGGAAATTCTTTTCTTCAACTAAATGTATAATACTATCGTTGGAACCGCCTGCATAATTTTCATTAGCATAACGTCTCTCTATTCGAAATACAAGTGATTGTCTTGAAACAAATAATAATAAAATAAAATCACAGATTAGTTTCTTTGGTGATGGTGCATGTTCAGTATCTAATAAATAAGCCCATTCTTGAAAACGACGTAAAATTTCACTATAGTCCCATGGAAATTCTAGAAAAATCACTTCATTTAACCATATTTTTTTTTTAATTTCGTTAAATACTTGCCTATACAAAGTCCTGGCGGTAAACCAATTACCATAAAGTATTGCACTGGCAATAAAACGGCAATAAATATTAAATAAATATTCCAAATTCGTGATAGCAATTTTCTATTTGCTATAAACAATATGGTCAACCATATACTGTATATAATCGCATACATATCCATACGAAAACCAATTAAAGCTACAGTAGCCATTAAGGAAAACTAATAAAAACAAAAAAAAATATGTATTTATTTTTCTCGAACAACATTTGTTGGGATTTATTTTTTCTAAATGATT
Source organism: Oryzaephilus surinamensis (assembly GCA_004796505.1). Taxonomy (NCBI): domain Eukaryota; kingdom Metazoa; phylum Arthropoda; class Insecta; order Coleoptera; family Silvanidae; genus Oryzaephilus; species Oryzaephilus surinamensis. The sequence continues at coordinate 10,472 of SSSI01005901.1, forward strand.
ATGATTCATTTTTATGTAAAAATTTTAAAAAAACAAGTTTCTGTTGACTAATATATTCGTATAGTAAATAAAGTTATTCTTTTCATACATTTTAGTTTTATCGCGAGCACGTTCAGTGAAACAGGTGCTACACAACAGTGTATTATTATAAAACTATTTGTAGATACCCAAATATTTAATTAATTTACATTAAAACCGATCAACGAAGAAGTATTACGATAGTTTTCACATTTTTTTATAAATCATACTAAATAATAAATAAGTAAAGTGTTATTTTCAGTACGCGAGTGTGTATCGAATTAAATAATTAAATATGCGTTTATAATATAATAAAGAGACAGTGAGTACATAGCTATTTCTTACCTCGATTCCAAACTTATAAAATGTATAATTCGCCAAATATTTGAAACATGATAACAAATCTTTGTCAGCATCTTGTCGTGTTATTCTTGGAAACATGAAAAATGCCCGTTTTGGTGGTTTTCCACGTGATATTCTGTAATTATATTGACGAACTTGTACAACAGCCCATAAAGTAACAACTAATATATATATTATATTCCATTTTAATAATGTTGGTAATGAATGCATATCGTCTGATTTGTAAAAACCCAACCATTCTGCATTATTTATTGTACGATTTTCTGTTGTATTTCCGACTGTGCTCTGAAATAAAAATTGTATGTTATAAAAATATCTTTACTCGACTAACATAAGGTTTCTATGCATAAATATCAAAACCGTATTTTTTTATTTATATATTTTACCCATTTTTTATATACAACTACACAGTATAATTACATTTTACTTAAGTACTTTAAATATTATTTTGTTTATTTCATTTTCATCAATAATTAACCATAAAAAGTATAATAAATAAATAAAAAATAATAAACAAATAAAACTATTTATATTTTAAGATTATTATTATACTCATACGTATTTAGGTACACATACGAGTATTTTTACGAATAAAAAAATGGAAAGTTCAAAACTCACCTCACAAGTAACATTCCAAGTTTCCGCTTTAATGTATTGTATTTGATAAATCATTCTTGCTAAAAGTAATATAGATATCATCATGGAAGTAAAATAAATTGCAAAATCATGTAACGGCCTTCCAAATACCAATGACAGAGATATTAAAATAATAATGACTAGATATAAAGCACATTTATCATATACACATAATAACATAGCGAACAAAAGTACAATTTTTGGCATATGCAATTCCAAAAATAAATAAAATAAATTCATAAAACGATGCAATCTCGCCAAATATCTTTCAACAAGTTCTTGTATATGAGCTGAAGTAATATCTGAAAACAATATTCATATAAATTTTAATGGTTCTAGAT
>SSSI01005902.1:0-10795 GCA_004796505.1 Oryzaephilus surinamensis
CGAGTTTATACAGGGTGTGCCAGAATAACATGGCAATATTTTAACGGGTTATTCCTGAGTACATTTTAAGAAAAAAAGTTCATATAAACACTTGTCTGAAATCGCTTGGTTTTTAATATACATGGAATTAAAGTTTTTTGAAAAACAATATTTTACTTGAATATTTCAGGAAATAGTAGAGATATTAAAATTGAAATTTCTCACAAAAATATTTTTTTATTAGACCACACACTTGTACCAAATCTAAACGAAAATGACTGTCCCCAACTATGTTTTTAATGATGGGGGTGAAAACACATCTCCGGAACTTTTTTTTGCCTGTTAATGTACTATTTGAAGTATCTTATTTAATAGGAAATTTAATAGGGAAACTTTTGTGTCTATTGAAATTTTTCGTTCAAATGAGTCGTTTTTAAGAAAAATGCGAAAAACTTAACACGTGTCGTCAATAAATCGAATTTCAAATAAATGGTAATTTCTGAATTATTTTTAAAATATCTTAGAAGTTAATTTACTTATATGAACTTTTTCTTATAAAATGTACTCAGGAATGACCCCTTAAAATATTGCCACGTTATTGTGGAACAACCTGTATAGTCATATCTATATATTAAAATGAGAATATAAAAAAGAAAACTCAAATTTAATCACACCTAATTCAAAACGAAGACTTTTCATTTGATTTATAATTTAAAACTTAAGTTTACCTTTCAAAGTTATTATGTTTGTACATTTTTTTACTCCCTTCTGTCTTGTTTCTTTTCGTCGTTTGCTATATATTTTTGAATAATTTATTTTCCTATCTATAATACACATTTTATATTCCAAGTATAAAAATTGAGTAACAATAAAAGTTATAAGAAAAATACATTTCTGTACGTACATATGGACGGAACATATTTTTTCTTCAATTTATACAAATTGTTTCAAATTTATTTGTCGTTGGAATCGAAATTGTTTTTCAGGAAAATTTTCTAAATTCAAAATGGGGACGATTTTGTGTGTTTGAATAGATATTTATACTATTGATTTAAATTTACATTATTTATAGAAAATAAAACATTAACAAAAATGCTCCAGAGGACCACATATCTCGTGGAATAAATTACATTGATTTTATTTGTAACCATAAGGGAATCCATAAATTGACAGTAATTTTATACATTTTATGGATCACAGCAAATTCTCCTCTATAATCTTATCAATAACAATAATTTTGCATAAAAAGCCGTTTCGGGTTACATATAATTTTTCATGCGACTTTTATTGATTTAAGCTTGACAATATATTTTATTATATAGCAAAAAAAAAAATTGGTCAACTGCTATAAAATAAAATAAATCTCTGTTTTGTATTGCAAAATTTATGCATAAATCCTTTAAACTTTATACAACACAATTGCATAATTATATTAAACAGCAAAATCACGCATTTACCATCTATTATCGTCTGTCATAATGTCCTTTTGTCTGAAATAGATTGCGCCCTATTCTTGGATACTACTGTTCGAAATTTTCAATCTATCTACAAGTTCCTTACAAGTATTGCACTTAGTTGTATGGTAATTAGTTTGTTATATGGTTTGTAACTTGCTGTTCATGAAATTGAACAAAGTTTTAATCTTGTTCTTGGCAAAAACATAAATTGTTTTTCGTAATTTTTATGGGAGAAAAATTTTATATACATAGTTTTATTTAAACTTTAAAAATTTACAATAAATAACGGGTCAATAAGTTTTAAAATTTAAATTAGTTTTCGTTTTATGTGTACCTATAAAACGTTTTTACATTTTCTTTAAAGTTTTAAGAGTAATTCATTATCATTTGTACGTTTATACAAATCGATAAGACAATGTATAATTTAAAAAATATCAATAAATATGTAATTACATTGAAAACGATCAAGGTTTATTAATTTATTATAAAAATGACTGTATTAATTAATTAGCATACAATCAAAATGAAATGCAACATATTATATGTTTTATTAATATTTAAATAACGTATGAAATGTACACAAAAACATAGGTAAAATGATTAAAACTCAGGCAAATAATAATAAAATATTTGCATTTGCATCTATAATGTGATTAAAACCAAGTGACATGCACCTAATAATAAATAAAGTTGATATAATCAAGTGTAATTAACATCTATGTCCCACGTTTATGATGAATACAAAATTATTTAAAAACTTGTTAACGAAGAAAAAATGCATGTTTTCGTTAAGATAAAACTTGTCACGGAAACAACATCAAATTAATATTTAGGTACTTGTCTATTTAAAATTAAACACTTTTCTCGACGAATATTTTGTTAATCTAATGTCAAATTAAACCGCACTACTAAAAGTATTTAAAATATTTAAAAAACATTGTAAATTTGAAAAAAACTTGTAAAAATTGCACGATTTAAACTCGTTACTTAAAATTACACCCCACTAAAGAGAAATAACGATCAAATAATTGTATACAGAATTGATTTATTTAAAATTTGTTCCACAATTTACAAGAATAACAGCAAAGACAAAAAAAAAACGAAAATCGTTAAATAATAAATTCAAAGCCGTGCCTAACAACCAAAATTAAGGGTACATGAAAACAGAATTGTGGTAGAAAACAACGACCAATTGTAATGCAAAACATTGTATTAGTGCAATAGCTGAAAACTCACAACTAAACCACTATTGTACCATAATAACTCGACAATTGTGCGACATTTCATTCTGCAATTGCATCTTGTTTATCAGACGATTGCATGTTGTTGAACGAAAAAACGATTGCAGAAAGCTTTGCACTCGAAATGACTTTGTGTTACAAATAATTCATTATTCAAACTAAAAGGCTGCAAACAGTGTTGTTACCCCTTGAAACTGTTTGGGGGGTTGAATAACGAGATCCACTTGAACGTGTTTTGGGAAAAGGATATGTCTTTTGGGTAGAAATGTGAACTGCAACCGCGTACTTGGCTATAAAACCGAGATCTGTTTATAGAAAGGGCCCATATTGCAATGAAGAAACCACACAAATACCGTACAGGGAACAAGAAATTCAACAATTCAACTTGAAAACATGCAACATTTATAATATTTATTGCACAATAAACCACTGTGCTGTTATAATTGGATAATGGTTGAAATGATTTTTTATCATTGGTCAAATATGGCAAAATTACGGTTGGACTTTAGTAAATTTGCTAAAGCATTTAAGTCTGCGAAGCTTATTGTTCGGTTGAGTGCCATTATTTGAATAATTCAACCTTTTATATAGGAGTTTGAAGCCATTTTCAAGCCAAAGACTAATTATAACTCTACACAAAACCGTACGATTATTAATAATATATTTAATTAGCATAATCAGTTTTGTTTAAATCTGTCTGATAAGAAATTGATTTCATTAACAATTTGTGTGGCTCTAATTGCGCTATTGATTGACTGGAATGACAGAAAAAACTTTTTTTCAACATGTATCATTTAATTATCTAATGAGGAAAGGCCGTTCCAATTATTTTCAGAATTTTCTGCTGAAGGCATTTTACTCTATGTATGCTGCGTTTATATATAAAAGGTATTACTATTGTTCTTTTCGGTCTTTTGTGGAAAAAAAACGATGTGGCTCCAAAGTATGTTATAGAAAAAAATACAACTTAAATAACATATTAATTATATTGATTGATGTAAATTGTCTTCGTTAAATATTGACAAGGTTTGTGTATTCTTTCAGAAAGTTATTATAATTTGTATTAAACATGGATAATGACACTCAATTGTATAATATACTATGGAAAAAAAGAATATCTCCGAGTTTAATTTTAATCAATCAGAGTAATTTGCATAGAAAATAAACTGAAATTAATTATAAATGTTGAATACCTTTTTTTAAAATACATCCTATATAAAGTTTAAAAGGGATTAGGGATATAATGAAAAGTTTTTAGAGGGAATTGTAAATAAATTTACATCTAATAATATAAAGTTTAAAGGGTAAATGAAAATAATTACAAATTGTTGTTGAATATAATATTGAAATATTGTACCTGTCTAAGTTTGGCTGGTATTGGTTCAGATGATAATGTGGCATGAAACCATCCAGTTAGCGAGCCAACAGCAAGAGCACCAGCTAACACTAACAATGTAAAGCACAGAGCGACAAGAAGTCGACTCTGGCTGGAAAGTACCATTGCCATCGCGAATTAGTCACATATCACATACATCACAGAAAAAAATCATGCAGCATTTTATGAAAAAAAATCATTTATTGATAGACATTGTATCGGAAATAATTGCAACATTTTTTTGGAAATTTTCTTGTTGTTGGACGAAAAAACTTTGAAACAAGTGTGTATGGGTTAGTGGGTTGCTATGGTAGCGCTCCCAGTGACTGCGTCGGGAAATAGCGACGTAGAGCGTCGGAATGCTACTGTTATAGTTAGTAGCGTCGGTAGCGCAACTACATGCATCACCAGCGTCCCGACGTCGACTGCGCAATCACCACACACAATTTTTCATCAGAACAAATTAACAAATTATTATACATTATGTCGAAACATCAACAAAAAAATTGAGAAAGAAAAACAAGTCTTCAGTTTTTTCTTTTAAATATTGGATCAGTGGAAAAGTTTCCGATAAAAAGAAGACTGTTGGAAAAGTTTTCGAATAAAATATATCTATACGACCGCACTTTCATTTCCTCTCCAATAGCTGAATATGTGTGTTTGTAAAATGGGAAAACGTTCACTTTTATCTGTAATCAAAGAGCCAATGGCTCCACACGGTCGACGATGATGATGATGATGGCCTGATAGTGTGCACACATTTCAAACAACTCAAAGTTAAAAAAGAATACCATCAATATGTCAGGTCAATGGTACGTTAAAAAAACTATTTCGTTGCAGTAAAACTTTGGTTTTGCTCGAGTTTTATTGCTGAACCGTTTAAGATTTTCTTCGAAGATGTGTGTTTTGGGTCAAACGTAGAAGAAAAACAGCCGCACTAGCAGAAGAGAGAGCCGCTGCTGCTGGTTTATTTTTATTGTTGCATTTAAAGGAAAAATATATACTTTTTGCTTAAACATTATACACCCTCAAATAGTGTATATGTGTATTGCTATGCAGATATAAATTTTTTTAAGTGTGTAATAAAATACAACGTTATGCTTTTAATATACAGCCCAGGTGGGATGTGTTTGAAATAAAAATCTACTAATTACGGGCTGTATACGTGTGGGGTGAACAGAAAAAAAAACTGAACTAGAAATTAATTTTAAAGTCGGCCCCAAAATGAAATCAATTTAATTAGTCTGTGCACACAAACAAAAAATTTTTTTCACTCCGATATTTTCAAATTATTTTAATTAAACTTTGGACAATTACATTAAAAAGGTGTCTCTTAATTTGTCTAGTTAAAATTTAATTTAAACTTGACGAAATATATAAACAAATTCGTAGTGACTTTGGCGCGAAGACAAAAAAAAAATAAAAGGGCACCATCACGAAACATTTAATTTTTTTTTATAATTACGTAAAAGAATCTCAACTTCAGGAAGTAATTCTATTCAATTGTATAAAAAAATTATTATTCATACTTTATTTTGCATTTAGATTGAAACTTGTGCAAACGAACGATGATGAATAAGTTTGAATTTATATTGATAAAGGCGCCATTTTCAATCTATCAGGGCCGGATTTGGCTCTAGTTTAAAAAAAAATGAAACAGGCAGGTATTCTTTTGAGAGAAATGTAATTAGGTCAGTGTAGAATTTGCATAGCCTAGAAGACATGTTACAAAAAAAAAATTTACGTATATATGTATGAAAACGACAAACATAAAATTTTATTTCGACTGACATAATAATATAATATATATGTAGTAGTAGAATACAAATGTCAATATAAAGAAGAGAAAGAGCTATTGTCGTGGTGGTATAGTTGAAGAAATTCGTATGTAAAATGGCACGTTAACAAATAAAAAAAAACGACAACATAACTCATACGAATAAGGGATGAGTTAAAAATTGTGCACCGTAAAATCGTAATTAAAAAGTTTTATCTCTGCAAAACAATTACCTATTTTGTGAAAAAGCATCACCTTATTTATATTTGTTGTTTTAAAAATAAGCAAGCAATTAAACTTATGACTTTTATACAGCTTGTTGGTTTGTAGTTTGTGTAAATCTTTATCCACAATGAAAAAAAAGACGTGAAATAAACTGTCCAAGCTCTAATAATCATTATCTGCCCTATAAAATGTCGTAAAATGCAATATAAAAACAAAAGATAACAGCAGCTCTCCATTCCACCGATTGCAATATGTACTTTGAAAAATCTAACAAATCCATTTTATGTGTGCGTAAAATATCGAACAAAATTTTTTTGGCAATAAAATAGTTTTTTATACAAGATACGTACCTCGTAGGGTTCACCAACAGTTGGACCAGCTTGGGCAATATACAATGTGGAGGCTGAATCAAAAGTCAGTTCTAATGGTTGCCGTTTGACTAGAACCGTTTCCGTTTCATTGCAATTAAAAAATAGTGTTACATTGTCGGCGGTGACGCGGAACGCAAATCGTGTCCATTTACCATGAAATCGGCTTACTGTAAAATTGGCCAAACATTGTGAACTGATTTCAGACGATTCGGTGTAATACAACGACAATATGGTGGAGGTTAGCGTTTCAGGTGCTATATGTACACCCAATTCCACCACCGTATCATATGGATTAACAACTGCAAATATAAAACCACCACGTCTTGAACGCGGCTTGGCGCTGATTAATATGGAAAATTCGGTGGGCAATTTTTCTGGTAAAATTTGACGATGGGCTATCTTCACATCACTGCCAATACGAAAACCAAATGCCGGAAAACCATCGTGACCATCATCGTCGATATACTGTGTACGGTAATCTTGAAATGGAATTTTAACGGCACCCAATAAGTCGTATTCGGAAACTGAAAAAAAAAGTGAAAATACTTATTGAAAATTTAATACGAACACCGGCGCATTCGCCAAAAAACTAACAACATGTTTTGGTTTGCTATTGAATTGTTGAGCTCTTTCCAATATATAATTGTTAGTCTTGCCTTTAAGACTTTGATTAAATGAAACCTGAAACTTTTCTTTGTCCTTACTTAGATTACATTTGTAATGAAATGTAACAAAACTGTTTCGGATTAGTATTTATACAAAGAGGCGGATTTTTTAATCATCCAACAAAGAACGACAGAGAGAAAAGCTACATTTTTTATTCAAGTGTAATCTTATCAACTAATGAGGATTTTTCTTCAAATTAAAATCCATTTTAATATAAAAATAAAATGAGAATTTGAAATTACATTTCTTTGTAAAAATTATATTAATGAGATATATAGGTATAATATATAAAATCAGTTTTTCAATTAAATGTGCAATTCGTTATTCTAACGTATCTTCCATTTTGGATGTAAATACTTGAATCCTGAAACTGTAATAATAAGTTCGTACTTCGTCGTAACTAAATCTCATGCACCGTGTGCTGTACAAGCCATCGGAGTTGACATATCCGTACAGCCATATAATGTAAATATGAGGAACGGATTACACGTACATACATACATATATAAAAAATAAGAGAAAATCGTTTGTTTTTTTTATACAACGATGTCATGTTTGCGATATACCCAATAAAATAAACAATAAGGGCCAATATAATACATACCACACAGTGTAATCATCAAGTGTCGACCTATTTTGAGTGAGTTTGTGTGTGTTTATACTCGTATATACATTGCAAATAGGATGGCACAGTTGGATATACAGGTAGGTAATGTTTCTTTAACACCTAAAAATAACAACTCCGAGTGCACATCCAATATTGTTCGGCAAATACAAGTGCCATCAGATGTCGATTCACATCAAATTAAAAGTATATATAGGCCTCGTATTCTCTCACACTTTCCATTTATATACAAAGTTCATTAGCAGTAATTTGCATTTTCCATTTAACTGTGTAAGTGTGGCCACTTCAGTCCTTGGATGAGTTTTTCGGCGCCCATGAGGACGATTTTTTTTATGTTTAATTATATAGTGAAAGTGCAACTAGCAACATTTACATTGTTTGTAGATTGTTGTTGGAAACTTAGTCGTAAAATTGTTGGTTTTATTTTCATAACCAAGCCGAAGGAAAAATAATAATACTTGAACAAATCACTTCCATATATACAAATATATGTTTCGTTTTGAGTGTTTTAATATAAAATTTTGTATATACTTTGTTGGTTTTCTTATAAAAATTTCAATATATATTTCAGGTTTTTAGTTAGAAAACCACAATATAGAAATTAATCTGTTTGGCCGATATTTTTCTATAGAATTACAGTGCTTTTGGAATGTCACACAGTTTTATTAAATTTTTCTATGCCACACAACTTAGAATATGTGGGCAATAATTTGCGTTTGTTAACGACATTTACTGTTCCAAATGAAAATATTTTTCAGGTTTTATTAAATACATTTAATATGTATGTATTATGACGGCGCATTCACCATATTTACAACAAAATTTATACCTTTGATATTTTGGCAACAGGTCTTTCTCTTTGTCATAAAGTTTCCTTTAAATTATTGGATAGAATTTTCCCAAAAGAAATTGTTGGGTTTCAAGTAGAGTAACATATCAATAATTACGTGCATCATGGATCGAATCGCGGCATTTTATGATGAATTGTTTATGGAGTTTTGGTGTGAAGATGGGTTCTTTGTGTGCTCATCTAACCACCCCTTTGTTATTGTCTTTTAAGTTCAATCATACGACGCGTTGTCCGTGAAATAGCATCGTTGCATTATATAAGAGTCCAATCTGTTTAAAAGCACCAGTCTCTGACCTTAAAATTGTCCTCTATACGCCATTCTAGTTAAAATTGTCTTAAAGCCAAACTATATATGTATATACACTATCATCGTCTGTTTGAATTTTATTGAACCGAAGAGGGACAATGAATGAGTAACATTGAAGAGATGATGGCCACACAAATTCTCTTTGATAACTATGACGACCAACCCATTTTATTATTTCACTTTGACAGTTATTGGCAAAGTTTTCATCAAAATTGCCCTCTTCAAGTACCACAACACTATCAAAGTTGTATAAAGTTGCTTTTTTGCAAAATGCGATAAAAGATATTATCTTTTGTACAAGAAAAGTTCCCGATTTAATTTTATTTAAAAAACGACCAGAAAATGTAATTGTTAATAAATTATTTGGATGAAAACGTTTAGTTTATTAAAGAGTAATTTTTTTGTTTGATTTTAACGTTTTATTTTTAAAATCAGAATTATTTGTTTAGAAAATTGATCGTTAAATAAACATAAAAGAAAAATGGAAGAACCGAATATGTAATAAAATAATAAGATATTTTGCATTTGTTGCTATAAAGTTTGGAAATTGTGAAAGATTTTGCAAAATAATAGTTCATGTAGTTTTGCTTGAAATTTTAATGTTTTCAGAAAATATCTGTAAAATGTTAAAAAACGAATATGTATTCAAAATCGAAACAACTTAAAATAAAATGTATTTCTCGAAACTATCTTTATATTTATATTTCCAGGAAGTACAACTTTCTGTATTAAAATTTTATTTCAGGATTTTCTCCCACGACATACGAGTAGGTAATTAACATACAAAATAATTTCACAAATGAAATTGTCATTTCCTGAAAAATGATCAACACCACATCGCTGATGTAATAAAGTTGTTGTATTCAAATTATGATAAAAGACATTATATTTTTCACACAAAAAAAACTGTTGTGGTTGTGATGAAAAAAAATCGACTGAAACTTCCTACACATGCTAATGCCTAAACAAGATCCTTTCAGTTTTCATTTTCATATCATACTTAAGCGAGTTGCAATATAAATTTTAGGTAAAATTCTGCGGCTTAATAACGTTCCTCTTCCATAATTACGTTAAGCTATAAATATTTTAAGAGCATATATACGTTTTATAATGTTGGGAAAAGACATACGATATGTCATGCCTTTTTTAATATAATTGATTTTCAGCTTATAGTATTTGTATAATATAATAGATATCTATATACATAATAATATATTGAAATAAAAGTTTTCCACGAGTTTTATTTGATGTAATATTGGAAAACAAAATAAATACGTAACTTTGCGATCCAATCGCTTGAATTTTACTGAAAAAAAGTACAAACAAACAACAAAAAATAAGATTTCAGATTGTACATTGTAAAAGTCCAAACAGAAACTTTATAATCGAGTTCAGACAATATTTATTTATGGCATTTGTACATTAGATTACATGTATTTGTATATAGGGGTAGCTTTCCATATTATTCCATCATTCCACCTACATATACAGGGTGTTCCAGAATAACGTGCACAAACTTTAAGGGGTTATTTCTTACTGAATTCTAAGATGATTTGCCTTATAAACCCTAGTCCGGAAATTATTGGTTTTCGAGATACAGGGTGTTAAAATTTCTGAAAAATTAATGTTTTTCTTTAATATCTTAATACATACTGTAGATATCAGAATGAAATTTTGCACAAAAATATAGTTTATTGTTACACATCTTCGTGTAGAATTTTAAAAAAATTGGCCACCCCCTTCTAGTAGTTTTGCTGGAGGGGGTTGGAACACACCCCAACAACTTTTGTTTTTATCCCAATTAGATATACTTTCAATGGGCTCATTTGATAGATAATTTAAGAAGGAATCTTTTATTTCTCTTTAAATTTTTTGTTTAAACGTGTCATTTTCGAGAAAAATTCAAAAATCTGAAAACGTGT
>SSSI01005903.1:0-12366 GCA_004796505.1 Oryzaephilus surinamensis
TATATATATGTCAAAATAATAATGTCAAAAACATAAAATCACTATTGGTTCAGTATTTTTTTAATGTTGGTAACAACAAAGTATTTTAAATTTAAATTATATAACATCTTCCCTTTTGTCGAGAACGAAGTCCCTCAGTCTTGCTGGAAGTTTGATGTTTCTCTTTGGCCTGGATTCTTTTGATTCTATAGTGTAGGGGAAGGTGGGGTAAGACGGGAACTTTAAGATATTTCCTTAATAAAACCCTCTGTTTTTATTGCACAATATAGAAATTTTTATTAACAAAATAATCAGTCCATCTTGTATTAATTATAAACAGTAAAAATAAAAAAATAAAATTTTTCTTATAAAAATAACAACTTGAAAAATAAATTAAAATTTCTTCATCTTGCCCCATCTATAGGACAAGACGGGGTACCCCCTTGGGTAAGATGGTACCCCCTCTGTTAGTTTTCCTTTTATAATTTCGAACCATAATCTACAAAACAAAAAAAAAATTAACCCCGTCTTGCCCGCAATTGGGTACCCCATCTTGTCCGCAATTAGGTACCCCATCTTTCCCAAACTGGACTCTCATGTTGTATTAAATTTTTTAAAGTTATAAATCAAAGCAAGTCGGAACGAATTAATGAAATTAGGATAGTAAAATAAACAAACATTAATAAAAAAATATGTCACACATCTTGTATACTATACATTATGAACAGTCACGCACTCAATTTTCGTCAAAAATTAGATAAAACCACTAAAAATCAAAAAAATACTTACCAAGTCACAACGTGCACACTTTCGACCACAGTTTTCATGACACTAACAACTTTTGCTAAATACCGTCAGATCGCGTTAAAATAATTTTTCTAGCGACAGTATTTTTCTATTTTGGTATGGTTCCCATCTTGCCTCGCTACCCTGTCTTACCCCACTTTCCCCTAATAAACGACAACAATTAGTTGAATTTAAGATAAGGTTCTTATATAAATTTATCATGGCATTGGAAAAATTTGCATAATTGAAAATTGGCGGTTAGTGACGCCTGTGTGGTACACACTTGGGTAATATTTTAATTCACTCAACCTGTAAATTGAAACGACTTAATCTGAGAAGGTATATTAATATAATAGTAATATATTCTAAAATAAATGACACATATTAAAATGCGGTATACCTGTGACTCATCCACCCAGTCAAATAATAATAAAAAGAAAATATCATTAGGTATACGTTTTATTCGAGAGATTTTAATTTTATAAGTGCACCATAATATATATTTATATACAGTGAAAATGTATATTAAAACACAAAAATATTATGTTGGAGATATTACATTTATACCATTTAACTTTTCATTGTAAATTAAACAATTTTTCATTCTCATTTACTGTTTATGTGTGCGTGTAAATGTAAAATGCAAGCTGTTTTATAATAATATCAAATTTGAAGCAGTTTTTTAAATCTAGATGCAAATAAATGACTATAGATATGTCGACAACAGCAGGAACAAATTGTGTGCACAGCTTCAGGACAAATTCACGTACATAAAAATTTGTTATCAACAATAATATCATTACATTTATATGGAATTTTATAGTCAAAATAAATCTGCAATGGTCGACTACGCCTTTTTAATTAATAACACCATATATAACGTAAATTGCAACACACAGCTTCCCAGTATAATAATAATAATTAAAGTTGGAAGAACAATGCCGATCATTACTTTGATTAAATATGATAAATAATATATAGGTGCATCCCATGAAATCACTACCCTGCTGGCTTGAAAACCTATGGGTGTGCTGCTAACTGTTTTTATTTTTAAACTGAAACGACTATTAGGTACACTATAATAAAAAATGTTGTTTTATCTTTTATGTGGAGAAAACAGAAAACAAACAATAGAAAATTATTATTGCCTATTCGAATTATATAAAACTTTTAAACAAATTATAACAATTAATTTTTATTATTTTTATTTTATAACTATGTAAAATTAATAAATAAAAAATTACTCATTTTCTTTTTAGTTCATGTTTAAGATAAATAAATGACTAATAATTAAAATTAATTATAATTATTTTGACCAGTAATTTCCTGTTAAAACAAATATGTCCGTATAGTTTATCAAAATTTAGCAAAAGATCATATTTTCTTTACCCTTAGTAATTAATTTAGTATACTAATTAGTCGAGGAACGGTTTTGTAAAAACTAGTAATATTAAATCATATTGAAATTTCATTATTTTATTAATTTATTAATCAGGAAATTCTCTACTCGGTGCACAATTATCTATATAGTATTTATAAGCAAAAAATGTAAAAAGCATATATAATTAATTACAGATTAAGATAAGTTTACTTACTGGTTTTAGTGTTGATTACTTTTTATTTAATTGTTTTTTAAGTTTTTATAAAATACCTGATATGAAAGCAAACACGTACATTTATGAAGTCCCGGAAATTAAACAAGATAAGGAAAAACGAAATGCAAATATACCTACATCAATATATTATTATATATGTATATAAAAAGTTATTTAATATCATTATTTAAAGCCATATCTAAGCAGGTACAAATTAAAGGAAAAATGTCCTAATAAATCAAAATTGTCCGATAACGTCATATCAAAAATAGATAAAATTTGATTGATTGTAAAAAGTGAGAGTGGTCCGAAACGCATAAATCAATCAATTATTTAGAACTGGCCAGTTGTACATTGCTATGTCATTCAACAACAAAAAAATTGTTATACTTGACAGATTTGGTTTATGATGAATTCGGGTTTTCAGTTTTGAAAAACTTCTTATAGAAAAATCCCATTCAATTGGTACATGTTTAACAAATTAACATTCTCATGAATATAATTATCATTTTATTATATAAATACATACGTAAAAATAAGACACATAAATTAAAAATATAATTATTTAATGAATCATGTGTTATTTGAATGGCCAGTTGATATGTAATAAAAATCACAAATTTGATAACCTTTAAAAACAAACATAAAGTATACATATATCAAAAATAAATAAGAAACGGTGTACCTAAATATAGTAAATATTGAGAAATGCCGAAACTTGTTTGATTTTGGTCGTTTAAAAATCTTTTTCTCTATTGTGTCCCCACACACACACAAACACATGATGGGGACAACTTTATTAATAATAATACCGAACCGGCTCTCAAATACACACAATACATAAGAGAGACTTAAGCAGAAGATATGGTGGAAGTTGTGTGGAATGTCATGGCCCAAAGTACCATCATCATCATCATCATTGTTCAGACTTTAACATATATTTGTCCAACGTTTGCATTCTTCTGTTTAATATTATTGTTGTTATAATTTATTGTGTAGCGTGAAGAAACCGACACGCCACACACAAAGCTAAAACCATTATTTCATTTATAAATATATATATTTTCTCTTGTATGGATGCGGGAGTTTTCTTTCTGTTTCAACAATTCTTAAACTTCTCTTTTAGTCAACAGTTTATTTGATTTTGTCTTTACAATTTCATATACCGCCATTCAAACATAAAAGAAAATTAAACATTATATAAAATGTGTTAAAATACGGGTATATTTATTTATATGTATTTGTACTGTTATAATACAATTTTTAAGCTGAATTTAAAGTTTTCAATCCCTGTTAATATTTACAGAGAATCAAATCATGTTGTATATTACTGGTTTGTAGCCCATTCCCATATCTTGTATTATCTCTCATTGTCACTGTATGCAACCAAAGGGTTTTATTACATTATTCATGAACTTAGTCAAAGGGTAGTCCACAAACGTGCCTTTTCGACGATATACATAGTTTATTTTGAATAACTTACAATAATATAAGAAAATATAATTCACAAAAACAGTTCATGACTGTATATGTATATGCTAATAAATTTAATCAACATCATTAAATTGTATGTTTAGCGAACATTTTAATTACATGCATCCCATTGACTGATGATAATTAGCATTTTAGTAATTTTTTTTAAATAACATCAATTTAATCGACCAAACGGACATCGGTCAGTTGATTTGTTATCTGATCTATAGAATTTTCTATCTCTCCGACACATTTCCAGTTGTGTATTAGTATTATGCAAATAGAAAATCTAATTATATAAGATTGTGTAATTATCAAGATTTGTTATTATAAGTCCAAGTAATTTGAAATATACTATATTTTTCTCACATTCCACAATTAATCAATGCCAATACAGATGAACTACTGTAGATGGGGACTATAAAGGTTTTTATTGACGTTAAAGACAAGATAATTTTTCTTTTAGATATATAAAAAAAGCAAGCAACTTTCAAGATTTTAATTACATCTCCATTAAATGAAATTAAGTTTTAGAACTATTAAATTTTCACCACAGCAATTTAAAATGAACTTTAATCTAATTAATTATAATTATAATTAATAAACGATTTGTACAAATAAAATGCACGTTAATAATTTGAAATTGAAATAGGTGTTTCTAAAATGGTCACTAATTTTCCCTTTCATTACAAGTTTGTTAGAAATCGTCGTATATTTATAATAAAATTGCAATAAAATACTTTACAACCGAAACATAAAAACTGCATTAATAATCTATAATTACATGATTTTACAGTTTTTATTACATACAGTATGAATGTATATGCATGTGCATGTATGTCTTATCTTAAATTTTATTATCTTTTATAAATAAGTACATGTATACGGTTAATTTGAATGAAATTGAATTTAGAATACTAATTATAGAAACTTACGACTAAATTAAATATATAGTACTTATATAGTTGTTGCATTTCGCCCACAAACTTAATAATGTCCTCCAAGACACGAAGAAACAGTTTTACAATCTGTTGTAAAATCTAATTTAAACAAATTAAATTATTGTTGAATTTATAATGTTGATATGCTCTATAATAAAATATGATTTAATATAAAATACATTTTGGAAAATTGACGAATCAATTTTTATTTAAATAAATAATACATAGGAGTATATATTTAAGAAGATATTTTAATTCATATAATCGTGTCGCGTGTTTCATAGTACATAATTTTAAATTTTTAACAATAAAAGCTCATTAAATCATCTTAAAAACTAACATTCTGAACATATGATTGACTTTAATTTGGTTATTATTTTTATATATTAGTTTGTGTGTAAACTTGAAAATTACATTTCCTGATAACAATATATAAATACTTAAAGAATATTATTACATTGTAAATACATAAATGGTAAAAGTGTAATGAACTGTGCTGTAAAATGCAAGGTAATTGAAATGGAACTTGTCATAATTCTTGAAACTTATCCTGTTGCGAACTTGCGAAGCTTGTCTCTTTAAGAAGATTTTATTTATATTAATTTTTCTATACGTATGATATACTTTTATTTATATTTAAACTTTTCGGTACGTAAATTGATAAACCTATATATTATTAGTATTATTTATTTAAAATTGGCTGTGCATGTATATCTCGTTTGATGACCTGTTTGGTCTTTTCTTTTACAACACGCATACATCTCGTGTGAACAAAACCATGACACACGTCCCTAATTAGATTTACTGTAAATATACATTTTTAAATAAAAATATTTTCCATCAAAATTTGGAACAAGTTCATCAAAAAAAAAATTAGTCGGATGTTCTAAATTTATGCATAAATTACATTTAAGTTCATCAAACCATCACTAACAGGCCAATCACAAAGCACTATAATACAAAAAAAGGCAATGCAATTGAAATTTTTCATTGGATTTCAATAATTTTACACTATCAGAGCAATGTGAATGAACTTTGATATAATATAGTGAAAATGAGCAAAAAAACGGTTGGAAGAAGGAGTTGTAGTATAACGAGCCCCCATTAAATGCCTATCAAATCAAGTGCAAAAGTCTTCTTACATAAATCACAAACCAGATAAAGAAAAAAATTATCTATAAGAATAATAATAAAAGGAAGTCGATTGTCATTAATTAAATATTATTGATTCTTTTTATTAGTTGATGTAGAAATTGTAAATTAATTCACTGGTTGAGCGACGTACTATGACAATATAATAATAGCAATGAGAAAATTATTTTATAATTTGCTGTACGTTGATGGATTAGTAATATCATACCACAGCTGTAGATTATTTGTAAATTGTTTATAAAAAAATTTCTTAACAATATTGCTTCCTTCAAATACCGTAATACCATAAGTATTTATTTAATCTAGGTATTCATCCAGGTATTCACCTTTGCAATATTTTCAACGTGTGTACAACATACGTATATTATCTAATAACAGAATTTTTTCCACTTTTTCTTCAATTTTAAATACATTTCGATAAGCATTTTCTATATAGATAACTCTGATTGATTGAATATGTGGCACGCGATGGTCATTCAACAAATAGATTATTTGTTGTTTCTCAATAATACAACATTGATAACACACACTTATTAACTAAATTGATAAGAATAAGAATATTTACTACTGAAATTTAATTTTTCAAACACGATTACATTCAGTTCACCCGAGAAGTTTTATCGTTCAAGACTTGTGCTTTAAAAGTTCAAAACTCTTCAAATTTTTTTTGTTGTTACTGAATATTTCAAGTGATTTTTCTTAAACATGAATCGTGCCGGAGCTGCTGGCTTTGCTAGCAGTATAATAGTTATGGCCTGGACCGGGATATATCTTTCAAGGCATCCCATCCGAGCATCTCCCGCTATTCGGGATGTCCGTGCAAAAAACCTTACAAATTCAACCCGATACGAAATTGTACCGGAAACCGTTTATTTACCAACGGTAAATCCCGGAAAAAATCTTACCACATCCGAATTACGACAAGTCAAAGTGAAAGAGGTGGAAACCATCATCCGTTTTCTTGTTCTTGCGACAAGCGAAACTAAAACGATGGTGTTTCTTTTTTGCAGATGATGCAGCATGCTTGGTCGAATTATGTACGGTATGCTTGGGGTAAAAACGAATTGAAGCCAATTAGTAAACGCGGACACACAGGCAGTATTTTTGGTAGTATGCCCATGGGAGCCACAATATTAGATGGACTTGATACCCTTTTCATCATGGGAATGAAAGACGAATTTAAACAGGCCCGAGATTGGTTAGCAAATGACTTTGACATTAATGCAATGGTAAGTAATCATTTTATAATATTAATTACACTAAATTATATAATGTTTTTAAATGTTTTGATAAAATAATTATTGTACATGCGATGTTGATAGACAAGTAGTGATGAGTTTAAAATATGTATAATGGAAGGACGTGTTTATTTCTTTTTCGATCTTGTGAAATGAAAAAAAGCCATAATGGTAGTTTCGATGGACGCGGTGGCAACATCAGCTGTATATTTCTCGTTCTTTATTTTCCCTCCAGGTTGATTGATTTACAAGTAAACGTCTTCAGACGTGCCCAATGAAATTTATTACACGTCCAATATTTTTGTTGGCAACTTAATCTTCACATGCACTTATAAAACATTATACAAAGTAAATTTGCGTTTAATGTGCATTTTTTATAATGTTTGCCCATATTAATAAATTGTATTACAATTTTTTTTTCTTTAATAAAATATAATGTTGAAAATTTATTGATTATTATCGGTAAAAGGTTCTTTTCAGTTTTTTTCTCTTTTTTATTATCGATTAGCGAGCTGTTAATTTTTTAAATGCACGGTTTCACTTAATCGGATAGAAAAAGGTGTAACTGATGGAAAATATGTTACGGAAAGAAACATATTATTTCAATTGCGTTAAAAGCGTAAAAAATAACCATTAAAACAATTGGCTTCCTTTTCAAAGATTATTATAGCGTGTATATTTTAAATTACAGAATTCCGATGTGTCCGTATTCGAGGTGAATATTAGATTTGTTGGTGGACTGTTGTCCTGTTTCGCATTAACTGGAGACACGATATTTCGGGACCGTGCCCAACAAATTGCTGACAAACTTTTGCCAGCATTTAACACACCAACTGGCATACCACATGCTTTAGTCAACTTTAGAACAGGGGTAAATGGAAATTTTCCCATCTACATAATATGAAAATTTAAATCATGTATATGTAATATTTTTTAGGGTAGTAAAAATTATGGTTGGGCAAGCGGTGGTACAAGTATCTTATCAGAATTCGGTACATTGCATTTAGAATTTGCATATTTGAGTGATGTGACTGGCAATGCAATTTATCGCAGTAAAGTTGATCATATAAGACAACATTTACAAAATATGGATAAACCAAATGGACTGTATCCGAATTATTTAAATCCGAAAACAGGCAAATGGGGACAACGTAAGACTTTTTTATAAAATAGAAATTACAATTACATGTAAAATACGTTTTCTATGTAGATCACATGTCGATTGGTGCATTGGGTGACAGTTTTTACGAATACCTGTTGAAGGCCTGGCTGCAATCCAACAAAGAAGACGGTGAAGCACGTCAAATGTTTGACGATGCAATGCAAGCTGTATTTACACACATGCTGCATACATCAACAAATGGATTAATGTATTTTGCTGAACTGAAATTCGATCGGCCCGAACACAAAATGGATCATTTAGGTTGTTTCATTGGTGGTCTGCTTGGACTTGGTGCAAAAACATTGGATAATGATATGTCGAATCGTTACTTGGAAGTGGCACACAATATTACACACACATGCCATGAATCTTATGATAGATCACACACGAAATTAGGGCCGGAAGCGTTCCGTTTTACGGATGGCGCTGAAGCGAGAGGCCTTCGAAGTTCGGAAAAATATTATATACTCAGGCCTGAAGTAATAGAATCCTATTTTTATATGTATCGATTAACGAAGGATGAAAAATACAGAGAATGGGGTTGGCAGGCAGCTCAAGTATGTTATTTATTAGTGATTTTCTAAAATGTATTAATAAAATTTTGTTTGCATTTAAATAGGCTTTAGAAAAATACTGTCGAGTGCCTGGAGGATTTACAGGCCTTAAGAATGTCTATTCAGACGATCCACAACAAGATGATGTTCAGCAAAGCTTCTTCCTAGCGGAAACACTTAAAGTAAGAACCGGCATTTTAGGGAACATTTCGACGAATTTTTCTTTTTAATTTGTCTGTTTCTCTATTTTTCAGTATTTGTACCTGTTATTCAGTGATGACAGCTTACTTTCATTAAATGAATGGGTTTTAAATACTGAAGCACATCCACTACCTATAAAAGGAGTAAATCCATATTATAGGGAGGCATCTTCATAATAACTAATAATCTCCCTCCTTTAGATGAATAATTTCACGACTGATAGACACGGTTATTTTAATAAAATTAATTTATTATAGAATACAATTAATATATTATACGTATATATAACTATTTGAAAATTATATGAAGAAATTAGAGTGTTTAATGAAATTCTTTCGTCTAATGTGAACAAGTTTTCTTTCATATTTTGTACTAGTGATATTGCGAAATTAGTGTATAATAGTGTTATGTGTGATGATGGATAAAGAAACTCTAAAGACAAAATGGGTGAAAAGACTTGTACTTTGTATATAGTTATTTTTTATTGGCTTTATTTAATTTTTTAAAAAAAGTTGCTGATTAATTGTAAATTCATCATGTCAAGCATATTTCTTACATGGTTTAATTTAGGCTAATTTAGAATTGATTAAGTTCCTGAACAAGCAGAAAATGATATTTTTTCACCCCCATGCAGTATTAAGGAAATTTTTTTATTGTAAAATATTTTTTATGTGTAATTATTGTTGAATGTATATTTTATATATAAAAAAGTATTTATTATGATATTAAATGAGGTTACTGACTTTTTCCAGACTTTTTTTTGTTACACGTGTCCTATGAAATATCACCTTTTGAAAATAATTTACCATGCAATTGTAATTTGCAAAGGTATGGAAAAAATGGCAACTATTGTTCTATAACAAGTATTAACATTGTAGGGAAAAACACTGCCTTGACTTGCAAATGCAAAAAAGTGACTCACAATTCTAGTAATTAATATACAATTATGCAGCAACTTTTTTTATTTAGGACAAATTGTATTAAACAACTTAAATAATAATATATTATAGGTGAATGAAATTAAATTACTTATAGTTATAAAAAAAACTGTTACAAACAGTTCCTATTAACTGAATCATTTATCTTGTATGATACTAGAACAATGTTTAATTTTATTTGTTAGATATTCTACGCATTAAATATTTCCTTGTATATAAAATAATACTCCTAATATTGAATTATGGATTATGTACATACCGATTCTTGTTTCCTAATTTTGTTAAAATTCTAAAGCAAACAGAGAAAAAAACCCGCGTATGTATTATCCTTTGCAAATAAAATAGTTATTTCATCCAAGTTGTAAATACAATTACTGTCTATGCGTGACTTGGGTTTGTTTAACATTTTTAACAAACGATGAAACAAGATGGTAACAAAAAACATGTAAGAATGGCAGCAAGAATCATAATTCTGTATATAACTAGATAATTATTAATTAAATTTACAATAAACGAAATTAATCAAATTATAATCGATTGCAATAATTTTGACTGCACAAAAAATGTCATAAATTGAAACAAAATTGTTGCGAACGAAAGGAAAATCGTAGCAAAATTGAGAACTTAATTTTGAATATTTACTTAATATTTATTTGTAATTATGTCTTCTATACAACATTTTCTAGTGTACCTGGAGAAAAAATTTTAGTAAATGTGTTTTTTATTTGTATTTGATTGTGTTTTACTTTATCCCCAAATGCTACAGTTTTGACTGCTATCGATTTCAGTATAATTTCTCATAAAAATTGTAATAAAACGCAATTCTTCCAAATGGTAGTGAAAAAAACTGAGAAATCGATGTAGATATGTGTAATATCCGACTAAACTACCTATTCCCAGCAGATATCTTTTATTAGAGAAATAATGAGCATAAATAAAGCAAATTTAGAGAATGTAGTAAAATCGACGTCAAGCGTCGCCTTTTTTTTCTTCTTCAAATGCATCATCCTAGTTATAGTTGCGCGCTTGCGTCTATTTAACAATCTCAAATATTAGGCGCGTATTTATATCAACATTTTAGTTCTTCGCGAAATATTTTCCTACTAAAGTGAAATTTTAAATGTTACAAAATACAGCCAATTTTACTAATATTGCAACATTTTTAATATATTTAAAAGCAGTGCCTTTAAATAAGTATTATGAAATCCACACTTACCATTTTGATTTTATGTAAGTTTGAAGAAAAACCTTGTAAAATTTAACTTTTAACATCCATGTAATTATTTTTAACCACGAATCATGCATTTCCAATCAATAAAATTTAATTGCCAATTACAATTGGGTAACATTTGTTTAAATTTAATAATAACATTAAAAATAACAATCGTTCCCAAAATACCTACTAGTAATCATAAAAATCTTTATATTTTTAGTAATAAATCTAAATATAAAGATGTACGTTTTGTTTTTGGCCACAAACAAAAATAACATCAAAATAAAAAATCTTTTTATACACCTGTTAACAAAAAAAGAAACAATATACATGTGTACGTATTTTAATCAAAGAGAACCCTTTCCGAAATGCTTCAAACCTAATCACATTAAAACCACACTACTGAAAATTTCTCATACATAAAAGGTCTGTTCGGACAAGCCGTTAGTGGACTATCCAATGGATAGGTCGTCAGCTCCGTATTGCTCAGATACGTTTTAATATACATTAGAAAGTCAGACCGAACTGTTTTTTTCCAATGCGCATGAGTCGTATCGTTTGTAAACGATAAATAGCTTTGTCCGAACAGACCTAAATTTTGTATAAATAAATACAATGAACGATTTTTCTCAGGTTCCTAAATTTAGACGCCACATTGCCTCTAAAATATTCGTAAGTGGCAGTGACCCACATATACATATATAATATTTATATTTTCAATTAATTTCAATATTGCCATACATATTAGATCTGAGGAAAAAAACACTGTTCAAACATCGTCCAAAAATAAAATTCGTTTTGTAAATATTTCCTTTGCGATAATATGTTTATAAACGTAAACCGAAAATCGAATATTGACTTCTAAGGTCAATGCAATTTTTTTAATCGCTATTACGATGCTACATTAAAGCTATATAGTAGATAATATAAAATGTAGGCCGACATAATAATAAAATATAATGTTAAACTGCACCCAAAATGCCACACCTACGCTCCCTTTATTACTCTGTAGGTACTCTATTACTATTTCTATTATGTTTTATTGTCCTTGTCCATCTCTTTAAACTTTAACGCTTCAAAAAATCGGTTTAGTTAAATTGGCGAAGAATCGACTTTAATATCACATTTTGTTCC
>SSSI01005905.1:0-19088 GCA_004796505.1 Oryzaephilus surinamensis
GCCCATTTTCTATAGGGAACTTCATTTATATAATAGCTACATGTAAACAAAATTTCAGCTTTATAGCTCTATTCTGTCGTGAGTTATCGTGCTTACAAAACTTCAGCGGTAGCTAACGCCCTTTTGGCCGCAACGAACAAGCACATTTTCAATAGGGAACTCCATTTATATAAGAACTACACGTATCAAGTCCATTTCATACAATAGATTTATTTCTAACCGAAGTAAATGTATACCAAATTTCAACTCTCTACCTTCAGCGGTAGCTAACGCCCTTTTGGCCGCACCGATCAAGCCCATTTTCAATAGGGAACTTCATTTATATAAGAACTACATGTAAACAAAATTTCAGCTTTATAGCTCTATTCTGTCGTGAGTTATCGTGCTTACAAAACTTCAGCGGTAAGATAACGCCCTTTTGGCTGCACCGATCAAGCCCATTTTCAATAGGGAACTTCATTTATATAAGAACTACATGTATACAAAATGTCAGCTTTATAGCTCTATTCTGTCGTGAGTTATTTTGCTTACTTTATAAGATTTAAAATATTCAACACCCTCAAAATTATTAACAGGAATATGAAAATTCCAGAATATAGAAAACAAAAATTAAAAAATTTAATGAATTTATAAAATTATAGTCTATTATATAGTCGCATTGAAAAATAAATAATTAATTATTTTAAATATATACTTTTATTTGATAATTGATATTTATTTCAGGTGCAATATGTGCATTACAGCTGGATTATATTTCAAAGCAGTCCTTTCAAGATTTCAACATTTTCACCAATTTATTATTAAAAATATTTGTTCATATAATATATTTTATATATGTAATCTGAAATCCAATAAATTAAAATTCTACAAATAATATACATATTCTTTTAATTTTATAACCCATAATACAACTTAAACTAAATTTCCTTAAAAAAAAACAACAACTAACTGTTGACGATCATACACACGAGTTTTATATGGTATATTCAAATTTAAAGTTTGCGCGCCGTTAAAATCTGTCTGTAGTGTGTAGCGCACTCGTCTAAAAAAAACGATACTTTAGACCAACGAAAACAATAGAAAAGGGGCGGAGTTCACTAGCTGCTTTTAGTAAGCTGTGCCTGTCCTGTCACTCACCCCTCTGTCATATTGGCAAAATTGTAGAATTTTTCACCTCCCTAGTAGCGAAAAAGAAAATGTACCAAACAAACACATTTCCAAGAAAATCACAAAGAATCCCAAACAAATTAAAATGTATTTAATGAATACATCAAGAAGTTCCGATTACAAGGTTTGATAAAAACAATTCTAACCCTAAAACAATGTATTTGCAACCCCTTGATGTGAATTTTCCAGATGAACACAATGGAGGAGAATACAATGACCTTTCATTGTATCGAATTATCATCAACAATGTTCCAAAAATTGTACGAACAGAAAAAATCTAGTCGATTTTGTGATTTAACACTATTCGTAAATAATAAAATAATTAAAGCACACCGTAATGTATTAGCTTGCAGCTCACCATATTTTGATTCAATATTAAAACATCACAAAATTATAAGAGAACAATTAACAATACAATGTTTAGATAGTGAAATATTTAATATTATATTAAAATTTATGTATACTGGCGAAATAACTATAAAACATTCAAATGTTGAAGAATTATTAAAATTAGCTGATCATTTTATATTAACAAAAGTTATTGAATATTGTATAGAATTCTTAGGAACTAAATTGAATTTAGATAATTGTTTATTTACATATATATTAACGCAACGATTTAAATTAAAACATTTAGGGAATATTGTTGAAAATTGGATTGTTAGTCATATTGATGAAATTTGCAAAGGGAATGAAATAAAAACATTAAAATCACTCGAACTGCAAGATTTCTTCAAGAACAAGGTTTGAATTAACAAAATTTCTTCTTAAATTAATCGTTCTTTTATAGAGTTTTATTTTATCAACATCAAAAGCATTGAATATATTATCACTATGGGTATTAACTGATTTGGATAAACGTGAAAAAGATTTTGATAAACTAATCAAATGTTTCCCCACGAACAATTTAGAACCAGCTGAAGTTTTCAAACATTTAGACACAAATTTACTATACAACAAAAGCGAATTATGTTTATATCGTTTCTTGGACTATTTATTTAGAAATAATTGGATGTTATCAAATTTTAAAACACGTTACGATGTTTTACATGCTAAATATGGTCAAATTTTAACATCTGATAAAAATCTTGATAATGATAATAAACAAGATAAAATTATTGTAACTGAACGAAATGATTCGAATACAAATTCAACGCAAAATAATTTCAGTTCAGTACTGGTCAAAGCAAAATTAAAAAATCGTAAACAATTAATACTGAAAAGACTGATGCTGTTCGGTTTGAAGCCTAGTTTAAGGATGGCTGCCTTGAAAATGTTAACATGTAAAAAGAAACGGATCAGTTTAAATGATTTGGGCAATGAAGAGGGCGAAGAGGAGGATTTGGATGAAAAAGTTGGCATTAAATGTCCGATTTGTTTCGCCACAATCAATGATAGTTTATTATTGGAACAACATTTAGCTTTAAGTCATGCAAAAGACGTCACATATAAATGTGGAATATGTAATTTTGTGTGTCAATATCATGGTGATTATTTGAATCATATGAAAACGCATTTCACTGGACCGCCATTCAAATGCGATTATTGTAAATGGCACTTTTTTCCCATCTTGTAAACCGATTTTAATAAGTTTTTTTGTAGGTGATTTTAATACAGATCAAATATCACGTTTAATATCACATCGTGCACAACATTTAGACGAATCAATATATAATTGTACATTTTGTTCATTTAAATGTCGCTTAAAACAAAATTATATATCACATTTGAAGATACACACACCGGAAAAAACATTTAAATGTGAACATTGTACGAAAACGTTTCGTTTTAAACAAAATTTAGATACACATTTATTAACACATACAAATGAAAAGAATTTATCGTGTGATACGTGTGGTTTTCATACGAAATTTTTAAGTCATATGATTGCACATAAAAGAATACATGCTGGTAAATGTTTTGGAATATTATAAAATTTGATTTACCTAATTGGTTTTATTCCAGCTGGAGATATTTATCGTTGCTCGTATCCGCATTGTAAATATTCCACATCAAAGAAAAGTCAATTGGCAAGTCATGCAAAAAGTCATAATGGTGTTAGGCCGCATTCTTGTAGCGTTTGTGGTCGTGGATTTATGGAAAAATCTCATCTAGTTCGTCACGAACGCATCCATTTGGAAGAGAAACCGTTCAAATGTTCGAATTGTGATTATGCGAGCAGTAGAAGAGATAAATTGAAAGAACATTTTACAAGACATCATGGTGAAAATGCATCAGCAAAAGTGCCATACAAAGCGCGTCCATTGAGGAACAATTCTAGTCGACCGAAATCACAAGTTGTTCATTTTTTGCAAAAAGTTCAACTGGAAAATCAATTTATTTCAATTTGCAGGCTAGTCAAGAAACAACAACAACAACAACAACAGCTAATAGTAATGTAAATTTTACGCAAACTAATACAACAACTACAGTACCATCTAGTCAACCAATTGGTAATGAAATACAAGATTTAATAATGCACCATCAGAATCATTCGACAACGGCAACAGCTGGAAATTTATCAATAAATTCAAATTATCATCATTTCGGTGATCCAACTGATTTTCATCATCATAATCATGCACATAATATACATAATCAGATATTGGCATCTGGACATAATCAACGTACAACTGGACAACATCATAATAATGTCGTAAATCATCATATGTTGGCAAGAAGTAATCATTCGACAGCAACTTCAACGGCTGCTGCTGTTGCAGCAGCTATGATGTTGGATCCACGTTTCCATCATAATTCTACAGTAAGTTTTACAGATATACATATATAGGTCTATTCTGCAAGCTTTGGTTAAAATTTTAAAGTGCAAAGATATGGTTAAAAATTTTAAACACTGATTTTAATAGAATCGCTAACTTCTCCTATAAATTAAAACGAGTTATTATTAGTTAGTTAAACTCAAGAGATCTACTTATACGTACCTACATATACTCACTAATCAAAAATTTTGAATTATATTCGCGCATATTAAACACTACTTCATTTCACTAATTTAGTTTAAATAAATTTATATAATAGATATAATTAATGTTTCAAAAATTTAATTTTGAATTAAATTCGCTCACATTAAACCTTTCACTTCACTTAAATCGCAGCAGATGTTTCGTTAAACGCGTTCGCTATAAAACTAATCTAATAAAAGTATATAACAATAAAGCAGAATATATTAGTCAACAAAAAACTAGTTTTTCTTTTTCAAAAGATTATTCACACAACTGGTTAACTAGGAAATTTTTCTAACAAAATTTTATAAAAATATTATAATGGAACTTGAATCTGAAAGGTTTAGAAAAATTCCAGATATGAAAATTTCGAATTACAGATAATATTCACTAAAATCTATAGAAAAATAATTTGAATTAAGGTTTTAAAAAACCAACGAGAAAATCTCTTTCATTTTTTTAGAATAATAATCAGTAATCTTTAACAAATCAACAAATTCTGGTTAACATTTTAACGAAATGTTTAAAATAAACATTGGCTTACAGAATAGACCTGATAGGAAGGTAGTTTGAGTATACTAGTGTCTTATAGGTTCCTTATCATCCGACTACAACACCAGTTTCAATGGCAATGGCAGCAGCTGTACAATCTTCACAACAAATACAAGCAACTGGACAACATACTGATTATCCACCTACTTTACAGAATTGCATGACCTTATTTTAATCGTTCTCTACTCTCCAGACTTTTTTAGATGATTTATTACAAGGGTTTCAACACAACCCTTGTAAATATTATTATTATTATTGCTAAATGTTGGCTACTTGGTAGAAAGTGTTTTACTTTTGAAAGTTTTTCATGTTTTTATGTAATAATATATTATATATATGCACCATATTAAAATGAATAAAGGTCTTAATGTGATGAAACAAAGTGGTGGAAAACTTGTTGATGTACCCTTGTAACCAGTAGTTCTGTCTTCCACACCAGTACAGTTTTCTGTAAGTGGTAAGTTTCAAATTTTTTTTAGTTAATTTTTAAAATATTTTTTAATTAGAGCTTTTAATTAGCGTAAAACTTAATAAAAGTGTTTTTAAATTAATTTGGTTAGTGTTTTATGATTACTACAAGATTTATTTAAATTTTATAAACAATTTCATAACAACATATATTTTATGGGAGGCAATAAAGATAAATTTATATATAAAAAAATATATATTAATTTCATCTTATAATTTTTTTTTCTCTTGTATTATAGGATCTTGAATTTCAAAATAAAAAAAATACTCTCATAATACACACACGAAATTCCAATGTCGTGAACTATTTTTAAACTGAAGAAACATGGCGGCTAGTAGCAGACATTTGTGTCTAATAAAATTGTTTAAAAAAAATATGTGTAAATAATTACCATATTAACAATAAAAATATAATAATAATGAAGTGAACAGTGTATATCAATATTTTATTATAAACTAAACAGTTCTGTTATATTTATCATTTTGTTGTGTTGTGTAAATTTTTTCGGTTTTTTTTTCATCCAGTGACCTTAGCGGATTTTGGTGTAAAATAGCAAAGAAAAGGTCATAAAGTTAAGAAAAATCGGTAAGAATCAAACAGTTTTATTGTAGTATGATTGATTGTGTTATCATATTAGTTTACATAGCAAATATTTTCTATTATGAGATAAGTGTATTTATTTAGGTTAGAATTGTCGCTATTTTTAATAAAGGGGCTCAGTACGTTAAATAAACACGCCGATTTCAGTTGAAAATCGAGGGGCTGTATTTTAACAAATTTCGGTTTAATGGGGCTATTTACCATCCAAAAATTCACATTTTTGTTATGTGGGACTCGCCCACACATACACGTGGGCTATTCAACTATTAATTTCAATTGAATCATAAGTAAAAAAAATATAATTCCTTACAAATTAACGGTTTACCATATAAGGAAACAAGTAAAACCATATTGAAATTCTATACTGTAAAAATTGCCCCTAAGTTTTATTTATATAATCGCAACGACACAGTAAAAAAAATCAAAATAAAAATCATATTAATGTTGAAAGTAATAAATTAAATATAAACTAGTATTGAAAATAATGTAATGTATATATGATTCACTTCACGTCATTTTCGTTAATAAAATTAGAAAAGGATGGTATGAAAATGGTTTTCAGTAAAAATAACTCTCTTGCAAGTTATTCAAAGGCAGAGCCTCGCTAGAAATTTTAAAAGAATCTTAAAATAGATTGTATGGTTTAGTTAAATGTACGTCGTTTTGTTGTGCTTACGTATATTATATACCAATATACTCTATATATATAGTTCTGTTTGTTTCGAAATGCCAAATTACCAAAAAACAGTCCATTGAACCGTTCTTACTGTTTTTATTTATTCTATATAGAACCATCATCCAAGATGCCGGTGGAGGAAGTTTGCGTTAATAATATTATGGGTGGTATTGAGAATACTGGTGGTATTCGTCAACATTCACATAAGAAAAAACTCACCCAACGTTACAATATTATACAGAAATTGGGCCAAGGCACATTTGGCAAAGTGAAATTAGGTATAAATAAAGAAACTGGCCAAGAAGTTGCAATAAAAACAATTAAAAAATCGAAAATATCATCCGAAGCGGATTTAGTACGAATAAGACGTGAAATACAAATCATGTCTTCTGTACAACATCCAAACATTATACATATATATGAAGTGTTTGAAAATAAAGAGAAAATGGTATTGGTGATGGAATATGCGGCTGGTGGTGAATTGTACGATTATTTATCCGAACGTAAAGTTCTAACAGAACAAGAAGCGAGACGAATTTTTCGACAAATCGCCACCGCCTGTTATTATTGTCATAAACATAAAATCTGTCATCGTGATTTAAAATTAGAAAACATTTTATTAGATAAAGACAATAATGCAAAAATTGCCGATTTCGGTTTATCGAACGTTTTCGACGATCAAAGACTATTAAACACGTTTTGTGGCTCACCATTGTATGCCTCACCGGAAATTGTTAAAGGTGTACCATACCATGGTCCGGAAGTGGATTGTTGGTCGTTGGGTGTACTTTTATATACGCTCGTTTACGGTGCAATGCCCTTTGATGGTAGCAATTTTAAACGTTTAATGCGCCAAATATCACAAGGTGATTATTTTGAACCATCGAATCCGAGTCGGGCATCACCATTAATACGTGACATGTTAACGGTGAATCCAAAAAAACGTGCCGATATTGAGAAAATCTGTACGCATTGGTGGGTGAATGAAGAATACGATGATAATTGTTTAGATATATCGGAAAAATTGGCAAATCAAACACCTGTTCGATTAGATGTGTTGCTTTCTTTGGCACCACCACCGCCACAATTAGAAAGCGATAAATTATTAGTGATGGATGATGTTAATGAAGATGGTAAACAAATAGAAGCGAATAATGCACCGACTAGATCACAATCAGTTGGTAGTTTAATGGAATTATCACATCCAGAAAAACGTATAAAAGATATGCTAGTTGATGAATCACCGAAACGGAAACTGGAATCGACTATAAGTACAGATCAAATTGAAGATAAAGGTAGAAAAGAGAAAATTATTAAAGAAAATACAGTTGCTGATATAACAGTGCATAGTGGAGCGAATAAAGATGAAGATGATGAAACGATGATAACAGAAGCAGCACCATTGAATAAAAGTTTAACGAAAACAATCTCGAAAGATATGGATGTACAAGAAACCGATCCACAGTTAGAAGGAGCTGTGTGTGCTGAAATTTTAAAAGAAGCCGAAAAGAAAGCGGAACTTGAAAAACCGCGAAAAGTTAAACGAACTTTATCAACTAGTGTAAGTTCGAAACAATTGGAAGGAATTAATGAAATTCCAAGCCAAGAAAATGTGGCAAATAATTTAGACAAAGAGAATATTAAAGAAACTAGTCCAGAAGTGGGTAAAAAAGAAAAAGAACCCTCAACAGATGTTAAAACACCGACGAAAAAAGTTGTTAAAAAGAAAGTATTAAAAGATAAGAATGAAAATGCAAAAAGTAAATCAGAAATTAGTAAATTGCCAACGAAAGTCGAAGAAACTAAACCAAAAGAAGAAGTTAAACCGGAAAGAAGAAGTTCGAGAATATTTGAAGCAGCAGAAAAATTCCAAAATCTTCTCTCACCAACCGAAAACAAACCAACACCAACTGATAAACCAAAGAAGATTATAATACCAGGTGTTAGTGTTGATGGTTTCAAAAAAGAATTTGAACGTAAAGCTAGTTTAACATCAACATCACCACCGAAATTAAAACCCACGAAAAAATCACCAGAATCAGATAAAGATGAGAAAAGTCCACCGAAAACAATGGAAAATGATGAAATTGTCGAACCGGAAAAGACTGAAGATGACCGACAAGAACGCGTACGAAATGCAGTGAATATCATTTCAAGTGCCTTAGACAAAGAAGGTACAAGAAAATCGAAATCTAGGCCTTGTATGGTACGAAAACCGCCAGTTCCGTTTGGTGTTGGTGGACGTTCGGCTTCCGGTAATATTGGAATGTTGACATCACCAGTGGCGAATTCATTAGGACCGAAACCGTTCGTTAAACCGCAATACGATAAGCCAGTAATTTCGGAAGCAAAGAAAGTGGAAGATTTACCAGAACCAGTTGAAGAAGATCAAACATCATCTGCTGAAATTACATTGAAATCGGCGACATTGCCGCGTCGTAGAACAACAAAAGCGGAAATACAATTGAATTATCCAATGCCAAAACCTGCTACCATGGAATTTAAGACTGAAATGGCGCATAATATTGAAGCTAGTCCAAAATCGGCGACGCAACGCAGTGAAGTTGTTATGCCGGTTCATCCGCCATCTGCAGGCACCTTCAGGTAACATTAACATTTTTAGAAAAATTACTTAAAAATCAAATTCCAATTTTCTACTTCAGATCTACTTCGGTGGAGCCCGAACAAATGAAAGCCTCACCCAAAGAACGCATCATACCGATATCATTTGAAAAACCAGAACCGCCACCACCAAAACCACCAGTTGCACGTGTATTTCAATCACAAAAATCCACACAATCCCAACGATCGAACAGTTTATCAAGACAATCAACACAAGATTCTGATACTGATACTGTACCATCGTCGACTGGTGAACCAATTAAAAAATCACCACGTGAATTTATCATACCAATTGCTGTGGAAGGTGGTGGTTATGTGACACCGCGTGCTGGTAGTTTAGAACCAAGTGATACGGCAAGCACAACAAGTACTATGACGAACAAGAGTCGACCCAAGTTTGGACGTTCTCGAAGAATGAAGTATAAAAATTTCCATTCGAAATATTACCATTTTGTTAAATATTCTTTTATTTACAGTTCATTGTTTAATGATCGCGATTCAGAAGATGAATGTTCACCATTTTCTTCACTACATCGTCATAGTTCGTTTGGAAAAGATAGTGATACGGAGGATTCGCGAAGAGATGCTTTCCATCTCTTAAGGTACACATGAAATTAATTTAGATTTTAGATTTAGATTTTTAACATTTTTTTTTTCGCAGGAGTTCTCGTCCTAAAAAAGCCACACTCGAACACAACGATTCACTTAGTTCTGGTGAAGAGGACGATGATGAAGGCTTTGAAATTTTAACAGCGGAAAATTTATTCTCTACACTTTTATCTCGAGTAATAATTAAAAAGATTAATTGTAAATATGTTTTTTAATTTGATTTTTTCAGGTGAGAGATTTAACTCAAAAATTAAACGTTGACGATCGACCTGGTTTTCCCAGTAGTCGATTATTAAGTCACTTTGATCACGGTACGAATTTCTTTAGAAGAATGGATCCATTAAACAGGTAAATGGAAAGTTTAATTTTAAATATTTTGTGTAAAAAGTTTGCTTTTACAAGCTCGCAATGTATTATAACATACAGAAGACAAATTAAAAGTGTTACGTAAGTAACATAGTAGGAAAATTAGCACGAAAACATTGTGTTTGCCATTTTCTATACTATGTTTTTTTTTTTGTATTTTTTTCGTTACAGACATAGTTCTTTGGGTAGAACATTCAGTCATGAACGGCCAACAAGCAATTCTTCAAGTTCTACATTTGGAACACCGTGGAGACGAAGTGTTAGCCGTGATTTAGCATCAGATATTGAATCTGTATTTGGTGAACGTCCACGTGGAGGTAATTATTAAAAAATCATCAACAAGTTTATTTTATTTTTATTGTTGAAAAATTGTCTTTAGACGAATTGTGAACGTAGTAATATTGTAGTTAATTTATTTTTTTTTTAATTCGTCTGATTGGGTTTTTTTAATTTTTTTTACACATTTTTTTTTGAGTTACACAATAGAATTAGTTGTGTAAAAGATTTGTAATAAAAATGTTTAGTTTATTTATAATTTTGTTGGCATATTAGATTTTTCCAATGTTTTTTTTTTAATTATTGTTTTAACTCGACCAGTTTGTAAACATTGTGAAGAAACTAAATAAATGCCTTTTAAATAAAAAATTAATTGGAACAACAAGATTTTGAGCATGGCCGTGACGGTGTTGTGTGGTTGCAGCACGAGTGCGTGTAACGGTGCATGTGCCCTGCGGACCAGCCACACAGAAGGGCACCCACTAACTGCCTGCTGGCTACCTGCTACAACACAGACTCGGTAGGCTGCATGCACAACTAATTCGTTTTTCTTTTCTTACAGATTGCCTTTATATTTATATTGTTATTATTATTGTTTTTATGTGTGAAAAACAAAAATGTGTAAAAATGATGCATGATTTTTCAAAAATTTTTTAATTTTGTTTGGACTAATTTTTGATTTTTTGTTTTTTTGTTTTTTCTTTGTGTTCCTTTCAAGCAGCAACAGATGTTTTGTGCCAAAATATCACTAACCTCACAAGGTAAGTACCAATATTATTCTGTTTGTTTTTTTCTGTGGGTTTTTCTGCGCTAGTTCTTCTTGGCTTGTTTTTCTTTTTCGATACAGTTGTTGTGTCTGAATGGTGTTTTTTTTGACCTAATTCCATTTACAGATAACACATCGAAGAATGAAAACCTTAATTTAGCAGACCTAGATTTAAAAAAATTAAAATTATCTGAAGAGGATGCATTAGCATTATCATTTTTAACGCCAGGTTTATCGCGTCGCATACAAAAACAATTATTAGCACAATTAGCTCCATCTGAAGCCAAAAAATTACAAAGAACAATATCAGCACGTACTTCTGATGATATTTTACCATCTGATAGACAATCAACAACATTACCACGTCGTTATACATTAAAGAAACGTGAGAAAAGTGTTGATTTAGATGATATAAAGGAAACTAGCGGTTACAAGTCGTGTTTACCAATTAAACGAGATGAATATCGTCCACATTATGAATTTAATATTAGATCATCTAGTATTGGATCAGAGCCAAGAGGTGATTATAAATTTTTATATAATAGAAAACCATATAATTCACGTTCAACAATACCAACAAGTCCTGAATCGAGTTTGTCGGAAAGTTTTTCACGTAATGATGATTCAACATCGTACAAAAAAGATACAACCGACAGTATTAGTGATTTAAGTACATCCACTCGTTCATATACGAAATATGATAGTCGTTTCAATAATAAATCGTACGATTATGACACAAATAAGACTGATTTAAATAAAATTAAACCGTCCACCAGACGTATATCGCGTTTTTTACGACCGGATTTCTATGATACATCATCAAAAGATGAAAATGTTTATATGAAAGAGAAGAAAGAACGTGAATATGAAACGCAGAAAGTGTTGAAAGAGATTAGAGATAAAAGAAAAACGAGATTAAGACGTGAACGGTCTTTATCGAAAGAAAAACAATTAGAAACAAATAAAATTGACGAAGAAACAAAAAAGAATCAAGATGAAGAAACTTCAAACAGTATTAAAAAAATTAATGATTACGTGAATGTTGCTCAAACAAATAATTCATCAACAACAATTAAACATGATTATGTGAACGTTCCTGCAGAAAATGAAAATCAAACAAATAATAATGTTGTATTGAAAAAAGATCGTCCATCGAAGATAGCCCGTCCAAAAAGTTATCCAGTAGAGGAAAAATCAAGTCCGGAAAAAGAATCGAAGATTAGTAAATTGCGAAGAGGTTTCGTACGACAATCGTCCAAAGAAAAAACGAAAGATGATAAAAATGAGATAAATAAAACGATAAATGAAAATGAGAAAGGCCATAAAAATAAACTATTACAGTCAATTGAAAAGAAATTGGAGAAATTTCGTGAATGTACCCAAAAATCGACAGTTGATAATACGATAAAACGTTTACGTGAACAAAGTTTACCACGTAATTTGGAACCGTGTACTGAATCTGGTCTAATAAAACGTGCTGTTTCCGTTGAAGATTTAACACAAACAAACAATAAACCATTACAAGCATCCAGAAAATCAGTAACGAAAATATTAAGCTTATTTAAAAAATATGAAGAACAAGATAATAAAAAGAAAGTTGTGAAGAAAAGTAAAAATGGTAAAAGTTCATCAGAGATAAAAAATAATAATCAAACCCCAAGTGATACTACAGAGTCTGTGATTTTAAGTAATAATGTAAATGAGACAAAAGTCAATTGGAAAAATGATGCTAGTCAAATAAACGATAATAATAATAAGAAAATTGAGAGGCCACGTTCTTTATTGTTCGATAAAATGAAACATTTTCAAAATGGTAGTGCTAAATGTAGTGACAGTGTCATAGTGAATGAGTCGAAAATTAAATCGAAATTGCCTAGGCGCAGTTTGAATTTAGAAGAAACACCGAAATTGAACACCATTAATAATAATATTAATAATTGCAATGATGTAGAAACAAAATTGGATCGTAATAATTTAAAATTGGATTTAAATCGTATACCATCACGTATTTCAACGCCAGGCACTAGTACCGATAATACAAATCATTATCACAACACAACATTACTAAGTCCTGATGAAAATTCAACGAATTTCTTATCACCAACAGATGATTTAAGTGACTCATGGTCAATTTGTTCTGATTTACATTCACCAAATGGCCATTTATATTCTGGTGATGAAAATGAATCAGTTATTGATCGTATTAGAAGGAAAAGTTTCTATACAAGATTTAATGAAAAGAAACAACGTCCACGTCGTACATCAGTTGTACGAAATTATAAAGATTTAGATGTTTATAATTATAATAAACCGGTGAATGATTACAGTTCGTTAGATCGTAGAACGAATTTACGACGATCCAGTTATGGTACTACAAATAATGAACAAACAAAGACTGATTATAAAACGTATACAAGAAGTGCATCGTTGTTAAATGATTATGTTAATTTACCAAATCGTTATGGAATGAAAATGCACAAAACGACTAATCTGTTTTCGGATCATGAAGATAATACTGTGGATGATTATTTGACAACTGCAAAGTCCAGAAGGTGAGAATTCATCATCGTAAATTGGTTTTGGCATTCTTAATGGTGTTTTTTTTTTTATTTAAATTCCAGATACAGTCCCCATATTCAGCCATCCAGAATGAGTAGAACATCAGTATCACCAGTTAGTTTTAATGAAAATTCTTTAGTTTCATCTTATAATCATAACAATAATAATAATAATAATAATTCAACAGACGCTCTATAAAGTAGCAATTTTTGACTCTTATTAGTATGACATTATCATTAATTTATTTTTTATTTATTATTTATTCAAAATGTGTGTCATTATTTATTAGAAATTATTATTGTAGAATTTAGAAAAATTGATAGACTGTAACATTGTATTATTCGTCTGTTAAATTAAGGTTGATCTTTTCATTTCTTTTTTTTTAAATTAATATTTTTGCTTTTATTTTTGTTATATAAGAAAATAACAATTATTATTTTTATTTGTAAAATATATCGAGAAATGTGAATCTAATAATTTATTACATGATTGGATTGAATACTTATTTATAAATAGAATATCGTATCTCTTTTTCTCCTTTATTTTGTTATTATACTAAAAATTAGCTAAAGTATGTTGAAAATTGTTGAAGTTTTTAAATAATTTATAACATATATTTAGTTTCTCTCAATATGAATATAAATTGTTATCTAATAAAAGAATTACCACATCTTAGGTTGAATTTATTGCGTGAATTGTTATTATAATATACATATATACAATTATTATTGTATGTTGATTTTTTGTGATTTTATAAAAAAATGAAAGAGAATTGCAATAAACTCATTTTATATTTTATAGTGTTTTTGATTCATTGGTAACTGGTACCATTCGGTGTCAGTGTTTTAAACACCTTGACATAATATTTAGTCCTCACCCTGACCGCCAAAATCGATCATATTTATATCAAAAACAAACACAATGCAGGTGTTTGTTGGTAGTGTAAAATGGGTGCTGGTTTATGTAAACGTAAAAAAAAGACTTTGGCTGCTGGCGGTTCGATTTTAGATCGCGTTATAAGTCAAGCATCCAATCAGGATCAATGTTTGCTTTATAAGCTTGCCAACTACAAAAAAGGTGGTGAGTTGATTGATGCTTACAACGCGGGTGGACAAGCGGAAGTGGAGAAACTAATACGTGAACAATTTGGTCAATTAATGTACCAAGATGGAAAAGGCCAAATAATTAACAGATCCGAATACTTGCGATGGAAATTCCGCGATTGTGAAAATGTTACATTACCAATTGAGGCTAGTTTAAGCCAGTATGATCCGTTGAGTAAATGGCAGGATCATGAAGCTTGCTGGCAAATGCAATACAGAGGCTCTTTAGGTGAAACTCTGCTTCATGTATTAATTATGTGCGATACGAAAATCCATACGAGACTAGCACGGACTTTACTAAAGTGTTTTCCGAAATTATCGTTGGATGTTGTCGAAGGGGAGGAATATTTAGGCGCTAGTGCATTGCATTTGGCTATAGCGTACAATAATAATGAACTTGTACAAGATTTGGTTGAAGCTGGAACCAATGTGAATCAGAGAGCCACCGGTGAGGCAAGTTTCAATGGTTTTATGTTATGTTTTACTGTGGATTTTAGGTAGTTTTTTTCTACCCCGTGATCAACAACGCGACAAACCGGCAAAACATACGGAATATGAAGGATTGGCTTATTTGGGTGAATATCCATTAGCTTGGGCCGCTTGTTGTGCCAATGAGAGCGTTTATAATTTATTGTTGGATAGTGGAGCCCATCCAGATTTACAAGACAGTTTCGGAAATATGATTTTACATATGGTGGTGGTATGCGACAAGTTGGATATGTTTGGATATGCTTTAAGACATCCAAAATTACCAGCCAGTAATGGAATTGTTAATAAAGCTGGCTTAACTCCACTTACTTTAGCCTGTAAACTAGGTAAACTTGTATGAAAACAAGTTTTACAGTGTATAAAAAACAGTTTTTAGGAAGAGCTGAAGTTTTTCGAGAAATGTTGGAGCTTTCAGCTAAAGAATTCTGGAGGTACAGTAATATTACGTGTT
Organism: Oryzaephilus surinamensis; assembly: GCA_004796505.1. Taxonomy (NCBI): domain Eukaryota; kingdom Metazoa; phylum Arthropoda; class Insecta; order Coleoptera; family Silvanidae; genus Oryzaephilus; species Oryzaephilus surinamensis. The sequence goes on from SSSI01005905.1 coordinate 15,669, forward strand.
CAGCTTACACGTTGAATGCATTGGACACTCTATTACCGGATGGTCGAACTAGTATTTAATTTAATTTCACCAAATTTACGTTTTTATTCACTAAAAACTTTATAGATTGGAATTCTGCATTATTTATTATATTAAATGGCACCAAAGAAGAACATTTAGACATGTTAGATGGTGGCATAATTCAACGATTATTAGAAGAAAAATGGAAAACGTTTGCCAGAAATCAATTTTTAAAACGTCTATTAATTTTACTAGTGCATTTAATATCGTTATCTTTAGCGCTTTATTTACGTCCAGACGATCCAGATGAAGAACTTCTAGGCTGGACTGATGATCCAACTGTAATTGCACGATATGCTTGCGAAATTGGCACATTAATAGGTGTTTTAAGTTATTTAATTTTCCAACAAGGCGACGAGATACGTAATCAAGGTCTTTTTACATTTTTAAAACAACAATCAAACTCACCACCAAAATTAATATTCTTAATATCGAATGTTTTAATATTAGCATGTATTCCATGTCGATTGAGTGGCAATCGAGATGCTGAAGAAGCGATTTTACTGTTTGCCGCACCTGGATCCTGGTTTTTATTAATGTTCTTTGCGGGGTACATGTGTATATAAATTTTGTGATTGTTTATGTTTGTCGTTGATTTTTTTTAGGGCTGTTCGCTTAACTGGTCCATTCGTAACGATGATTTACAGTATGATAACTGGTGATATGTTAACATTCGGCATTATTTATACGATTGTTTTATTTGGTTTCTCGCAATCGTTTTTCTTTTTGTATAAAGGCTTTCCAGGGGTTAGTTCAACATTGTATCACAACTATCCAGCTACTTGGATGGCATTATTTCAAATAACTTTAGGAAACTATGATGTAAATTCTGTAGAATTTCTTGTAAACAATTTTTAATCGTCTATTTAGTATCAGGAACTGGCTTTAACAACTTATCCGGGCGTTGCAAAGACAGTGTTTGCTATTTTTATGGTATTCGTGCCAATTCTGTTACTAAATATGTTGATTGCTATGATGGGCAATACATATGCACACGTAATCGAACAAAGCGAGAAAGAATGGATGAAACAAGTAAGAAAAACGTGAATTATGAAACGAGTTTTTGTTGAACACAGTTTGTTTGTTTAGTGGGCGAAAATTGTGATTGCTTTGGAACGAGCCATTCCTCAAGCGGATGCACACCATTATTTACAAGAATACAGCATATCGTTGGGACCTAGTGAGGATCCAAGCACGGAACAACGAGGAGTTATGGTGATTAAATCGAAGAGTAAAACCAGGGCGAAACAACGAAAAGGCGCCGTGGCCAATTGGAAGGTAAAAATCAAGCTTTTTTTTGTTAATAAAATATTAATTTTTGTAATGCCGTTCTAATTTGGTCTCATTACCAAACGATTTTTAGTAATTTTTACTCAAAAATCATTCATTAATCATTACAAAATATCCCTAAATTCGAGCAACCATTAATTTTTTAATTAAAAAAAAAGTTAACAATTCGAATGTTTGTGACCAAAAAACCTTGTGTTTTACTTCGGGCGAAAAGATGTTTGCAAAATTTCGCTTTTGAAAGAGACGGCTTCGCCTCGTCTTTCAAAATATACTCGATTTTGCAAACACTAAACTTTTTTCCGCACTTGTATAACAAATATCTATTAAATTGTTTAGCGCGTTGGTAAAGTTACAATAAATGCTTTGAAGAAAAAAGGAATGACTGGTGAAGAAATGCGTTGTTTAATGTGGGGAAGGGAATCGATTAATACACCGGTAAAAGTTAAAGGGTAATAAAACTAATTCGTAATTTTTTTTTAAATCAAAACAAATGTGTGATTTTCTGAGTTAGAAAACCTAAAGATCCTCTGATGGATCCGCAAGGGCCGAATATAACTGGTGGTTTTGGTGAAGCATTGACCACAGCTCTTGATGTAATGACTTTTACGCACGATTTAGATATAAATGCGTCAGCCCAGGGCTTGAACTTGGCTAGTAATGCAAAACCAAAGAGTCAAATACCAAACACGGTCGCATTAAATAATCAAATTAAGACAGCATTAACTGAATCGAATAATATGAGTAACGGTGTTTCAATGTTTGGCACCTTAAGTCAATTAACTGACTCACAGGGCTTTGATCAAAAGCCAAAAATAATTCAACCGCAATTGGTTAAACAAGTGGAAGATCCTTTTAGGGAACTTGTACTTCTTTCGGATAATGTTGGCAATGTTTCGATGGATTATTTGAAAAACCTAGCATCTGCGGCCGCTAATCTACCAACTGAGACTGAAACAATACCAACACAGAAAATCGAAACGAAAAACGTGAAAAATCTAGCTGGAATTTTTGCTGGTACCGAAATGTTTGTTAAAAAAGTTGAGGAAAGTGTAAGAAAGAAATACGCCAGTTTGGAACCGAGTGACAGTGAAGGAATTGGTGATGGACCGTTGTTGGGTAAAGTTTCGCGTACCAGAAGAGCAAAATCGGCCCATCAACGCAACAAATCAGCTAAATCAGATCAAAGACATTTAATACAAGACTCTGATTCCAGTTCAACAGACACAATAGTTGAAACTAATGAAAATAAAGATAATGAAAATTTGGATTATGCCGATGAGAGGCTGAGAAGTATAAAAGAATCTCTTAGAGAAGAGAATTCAGTGCAAATAAGACCAGTTAACATTGAAATGGCTTTAGAAGCGGAACAAATGTAATGAAATTACCGTTTAAATGATGTGTTTTGTAAATTTTTTTCGTTTTTAGGTCTGCAACTGTATCAGAAACATTAAGAATTCATGGATCTGGTGATGGAGCCGACGTACAATCATCAAATATTAAACAAAAACGAAAGAAACGTTGTCGTACAGCCACAAATAAGTAAGTAAATAATGTAGTCAATTTTATTTCTATGTGCACATCATATTTTGTGAACTCACTGCTTAATTAATTGACAATATAAGATATCAGTTATTTTCACTCTTCATTCATCACTTAATTAAAGTTTAATTTCATTTATATAATTAAAAATAAATTCGTATTATATACGTTAATATTTAATTAATATTTTAAAACCGACTATCGAAATATTTTAAAAAAAAATATATTAAAAACAAATGTATTAATTATAGAACATGCTTTTCTAAACGCGTCCGCTAGATAACTAAACTGCCCTAATTTGAATTATCAGATCAATATTCTATTATTATTAAAAAAAAAAACACAAAACAGATTTCAGCGTACCTACTGTTGATGGGATTTTTTCTTTTTAGCACCTTAATTCAAATTATTATTTTTCTATAGTTTTTTGGTGAATACCAAAAAATTTTACAAATATGAAAAAGTCGCTCGAATTATCCTTTTAAGTTACTTTTTTCAAAATTTATTAATAACAGCAAATCAAACTTAAAT
>SSSI01005906.1:0-13968 GCA_004796505.1 Oryzaephilus surinamensis
CCTGTACAATACATGGATATTTTAACTCAGAAAGGAAGTATTATATATGTCGCAGGCTTATTGTAATTTCAGTCTTATTATATACGCACAAAATGTGTTTTATAATTTGTATAACAATTAAATGTCCTCCTTCTTTTATAGATAATGTAAATTGTTTGTTTTGACAAAAAACTTAGAATTTGTATCCTACTCTTAATGATGACTTTGACTTTGACCTTGACTTTACAAAGGAAATATTGAAAAATCTATAAAAGAAGGAAGAAAAGTAGATAACTTATGAATGCGTAAAAGCCTAGGCGTATTATAATAAAATTGATATTAGAATACGCCTGCGACATATACACAATATATCTCTAGCCAGCAACTTTGATAAATTAATTTAGTAATAATCTGAGAATTTTGGGTATAAATGTGCATTAGAGTGTAAAATGGTGTAAAGGAAACTCCATTTAGTTATTTAATGAATAGCCAAAGTTTTTGAAGCAATTTTATGCCAACAAATATTAGTCTCTTAGGTATATTATATACGTTTTATAAATATACTATAACTGGAAATGGTCGTCTTTAAACGAACAACTTGAGAAAAAAATTAATTTACTTACTTGAACAATAATCGTTTCATATTTGTCTCTTTCAAATTACGTTCTACAACATATACGAACTGTGAAGCATCGAGATAATTTGTTACCACTCTAGTCTAAATGTATTTATGAAAGAGAATGAAAAAAAATGAATGTGCTGCCCATTACAATAAACAATCATCGACAATAAACTCTCTACCCTACACACACACATATTACAATATTCCTATATTCATAATATATTTATATGGTAGAGTAAGTGTGTCTGGAGATTTATGGGATAGCAATAAATTTTCGTTATTTTTTGCTTTAACTGCATATTAGACAGGTAAAATACGATATAGTTTGGTATAATAGGTATTGCGGTTTGACTGTTACATAAATCAAGTAATTAAGAAGCGCCCGTCAAGGTTTTACCAACTTCAATAATGTTCTAAAAATTTAATGAGCCCGCCGCTTTTTTTCCAACCTGATAAAACATTTAATTTCTTTTTTTTATTTCGTCAAAAATAATAATAAATTTCTATATTGGGACCGTTCTATACTTTCAAATTGATTCATTGTAATTATTTCATTTTGTGTTTAGTCTGGCTATGTAAAGATAATGTCTTTTTTTTTGTTTTCAGCCAGCATATATCGACAATTTTATATGTAAATTTTTGTGCTTAATTATACCTTCGGATAGCAACAAGATTTTCGTTTTATCTTCCATCTAATAGTAGCGTATAAAAAATTTTAATAACAATTTGCCACCTTGTTCCCATCTTCCCCTAACAACATTCGCGATTCATTAGAAAAATGAACTAAAAAAAACCGCAGTTGATATTTTCTTTTCAGCAACTGTTTACACATGAAATACAATAATGAAGACAAAATATATAAATACGAATAATAATATTTAAAGTAAATAGAAAATTGATAGATATTCTGAAATGTAATTCAACTTTTAAAGGTAAAATCATCATACACAGACAATGTGCGTACATATATATAATAGTATGCCTTATGCCCGGGGCAAATTTATATGGGAATATATGTGGGATGGAAGGGCGCAGAATCTCGTGGTATCGAGCGCTGCCCCGAGGGCGGCGTCGCCCTGCCAACCCCAAACTTCCCTTACGGATAGATCCTTTTGCCTTCCCTTTGTGTCGTGTTGTACTAAAACCGACACCGTCAAACTTGGATCACATACACGATTTTTCTCCCATTTCGTATAATTAACTAAAATTTGTACATGAAATCAATACGAAATGATATTTATGGAAAATATGCTTTTTTGGCCACCTTGTTAAACAATGCAATTCTCAAAATGCGATGATTTATTTCAGTTGGTATGGAAATACAGAAAAACGTGTTATAATTTCTTGCAGAGATGATTTAATGTAGCTCTTAAAAGGAAGTCAATGAATAATATGAGTTATTTATATTGTGTGTAGGACTCGTAAAATCTTCGACGAGTTTATATTTTAAAAAAAGCAACATATACGATGATACTAAACAAATAGCGGCAATAAAATAAATTATAAACATGTATAAAAACTAATTAGGTTGGCTTTTTTCGTTTTATAATGACTTTGGTCCAACATTATAGACGTACAATTTTGTGTACGTAAAAATTCTTTAGAACTTGCAACAATATCATATTCATGTTTATTTTCCATCAGCATAAACTTTATACAAAGGGTTTATGTTTAATTTTCGATTTGTTGAAGTAATATCTTTCATATGAACGAGTATATAAGAGAGACCCTTACTTAAATGAGACCCATAATTCTAATACCCTTATTAGCCCTTAGCAAGGATCAGCCTAACTAAACAAATCGTCCACTCTTGACTACTATATATAGTTTGTATTTGTATCATATGCACACACTTTCGAACAAAAAGCTGGGCTTGACATGCTCATAGAGGAGACTGAGAACTATATTCTCTGAATTGTATTTTTAATTCTCTATTCATGCAAACGTATTGGGCTTATTGGACCGTTTATTGTGTTTGAAATTTGTATAGACAACATTTGAAAGTAAATATGTGCCAAAAATTGTTTCAAATTCAAATTATTTTAGTTATTTTCATTCTACACCGTTGGTTACCAGTAAAAAACCTAACCTAACAATTTCAAATGTGGCGCGAATCTTTGAGAAATAAAACTTAAATTTCTTTGTTATTCTGTTGTTTCTGTACAAGTGTTTAGATGGATTGTTATTTTATACGCGTGCCATATCCGTGCAGGTCATCATGAGGTCAGCGGGCACCAGTTCTTCTTGAACCCTGATGTATTTTCTTCGTATTATATGAGAGGCACGAATCCGTACTTTCCGCACTAAGTCATCATCATAATATACCAAACACTGTCCCAACCCATCTTGTCCATATAGTACGGGACAGACAAATTAAAGACTTGTACACAACTTGTTGCCCATCATTTATAATAAATTGTGTGTATCTATGTGTCATATTTTCTTCTCTCCGCCGCTTTTATATTAATCGTTCCGCCGAAAGTGGGACGAACACATATGTAAGAAACAAAAAAAAATACTAACCACAAAACAATATAATATCCCTTTTGGCGTTTAGACTAAAATTATCATTAAATTAATTGTACACTTATTTGTTTTTAATATGTGCTTTCTCTGTAGAAGAATTTTATTGGAGATTCGTATCTATTTTTCCGCTTGTCGCGTTTTTTCCTTCACTGTTATTGTAAGAAACAAATTTTTTTATATAAAGTATAAGGTAATTGAAATCCGCATATAAATCAATAAAAATGCCCTATCAGTTTTCAACTTGTGTGCCAACCCTCTTTGTATTTTCTAAACTTTTTTCTCCCTTTATTTTTTCTTCGTAATAATATACACGAAGCCAATCTCTTTTGGTGGCCGTGATTTGCTGCCAAATATTCATGAAATATAGACGCGGGGCCCCTCTTTTATGTATTTATGACGAAAAAATCTATACCAACTTTTCTATCAATTAACATTTCATTAAATTTTGTCTCATTCTGTTAACTTTCTATAAAAAAAAACACAACAATTTTGTATCGTAACTGCAGATGTAATTTAAAATTTTTTTCTCTAATCTCAGCAGTTCGAAGCATATAGAAATTTTATCCACCCATTTAATAGTATTGTATATATGTTTAGATACAGTTGAAAGTATATAAAAGATAAATGAAATGAACTCTGTGGATAAGAAATAAAGTAAACAGCACTTGTCGCCTCGGGGATGGCATTGTAATATTACAGATGAAACGTACATACATACATACACACATTTTATAAAGACTGAGGGGCTTTTCATATAATATATACACTCTCTTGTATACATATGGACAATATGGCTGGCCACAGTTTATTACCAACCATGAAGAGAAACAAGAAAGGGTTACAAAAACAAAATACATACATATCTATATTGTTCGAAACAATATCACAGTATTTTAATTTTTAAGTAAAATTCAAGTTTTGCTATATTTATTTTCAAATTATACCTACATATACATAGAAAGTTAAAAATTCAAAATTTAAATAGAAACTACTATTAAAATTACATGGCTTTTTTCAAAGCCGATTCGAAACGCATTATTAATCGTGGTATATGTAGATGTATATATTAAAAAAAATAATAAATAATGCATGATATGTTGTGTTTTTTCCTTTCTGGTTCATTCTGTAAATTAGTGGTAGAGTCCCAATTCCTTATCAATATTCATTGGGGGCGTACACCATCTGTCTCATAAAAAAAGCAACATTTAAACGCCACTTTGATCGTTAGATGGCTATTTGTAAAGCTATTATTTTGACCACATCATTTTCTAAACGCAGAAACAATTTTTTTTGAACCAACTATTATTACTCGTGTAGGAAATTATTCAAAAAAACTGGTGTGACAAATGTCTGTTTGAATATTTTTGGCATTTAGGCGACGTGTGGTCTGATTACAGGGTATAATATTTTACAGCTTAATAGCTGTTGGAATATATAGAGGAACTATATTATTAGGATGATTAGTGAATGTGAATGGCACCCTATTTTACACAATAATTGTTCGAATGTGATTCGAAAAGGGATTCAGAACAACATATCCTTGCATGATACATAACAACCCCCATGTGTTTGTGGGCTGAATTGAACCGCACTTTTACAGATCAGTTCATTTTCACTAAAAACCACCCGCACACAACCCCATACTATATATATATGTATATATTGAGCATACGGTTTTGGATTTTAGTTATATTTCAACGAAAATACGCAAAACCTATCAATGTTCAACATTTTTACAATATGTAATTGTTAAAATGTATTAACTGCGGATTAACTAATAGGAAATTTTGCAGAAATTCAAAATGTCCAAGCTTTTTACTACTTAAAGTGTAAAAACTTTTTTGTACGTCATATTTCCATCGATTTATTCCAATAAAAAGCAAATTTCCAATTTTACTACCCCCAACTTTATTCCAAATGGAGTTTATTGAATTTTACCAACAAAAATAATAAAACACCATCAATACAACAAATAAATACAAATAATTAATAATTATGTTTGTTATTGGAGATGGAACATTGTTGGAACGTTTGAAACGAGGCTTAACTTGTACTTATATAGGTATGAACATTGAACGTAAAGCCTGAAAAGGGTACCCAACGGGAGAAACAGGGACTAATTGGAATATCCTGCGGCGAACACTGTTCCCAGATCCTTGTTTCTGTGCAGGATCGATATAATAATGTTGATCATACATCAACCTTTAGCAAAATATAACGTACATGATGTTGAACTGATATTAAAAGAAATTTTCAATGGTTATTTCAGTGAGACCATATATTATAACATAAAATATTTTTGTGGAAAAAGACAAGTCTGAAATTTTTATGATTCTAAATAATTTTATATACATTTCAAACTAGTCCCATTAAAAAACTCTTGTAGATACTAATGCATTTTACAGTATTCCTTTTTTTCATTTATTTTTAGTAATTTAATCAAATGCTTAACAATTCTAACGATTATAATGCACCCATTGGTATCCAAAAAAAAAGCGAGAATCAAGCCAAATGACAGTATTTATATAGAAAAATGGGCTGTACCGAGGTCGTCATTGTTATAACGAGTTTTCTGAGTTTCTCATAAAGATTACCCTATTATTACCACCTAAAAAACAATACCTAAATACTGTATTTAATCACAAAACGTACATTAAACAAAATCAGACTGTTTTATAGTATTTCCCATAATAAAATCGACCTAATGGAGATGTTATACGTTTAATCAAATGCATAACTAATAAACGGAAGTTTGTTATAAATGCTAATTCCCAAAAAAATTACCAGCACAAATTGAATTCAGTATGGGCCCTATTTATTTATGTAATAAAATGCTGCAATTTTCATAATTCGTAATAAACTGTCTTCGAAATATAAAAAGAATATAAGTATGGTAAATAATTTAAGACAACAACATGCTGTTATACTGTCGCCGGTATACATTTCCCAAACACACATTCATTTCATATTTATTCCAGTAAAATGTGCAATTATTGTGGCATTCCAGTGCAAAATCACCAACCACACGTTATATATGAAAATTATTATAGCCTATAGAAAGAAAAACGCTTGTGGGTGTATTTTATATACGTAATTCTTGTAAGCCTGGTGGGAAAGAGTGATTTTTGTGGGAAATGTGGAATGATGATGATTGGCGAGTCAATATATATGTAGAAGAATATATAACTGTGTGGCGGCGGCGTTTTCGTTGATGTTTGCGTGTCTTACCACACATCTCCCACACACCATCCATGATAAAATGGTACCATATACATATGGGCACACGCACAGGCCGCATACCAAACCAGCATACCATCATTATACCATAGAATAAATGTAGCGAGAAGACCATTTATAAATAGGGTACGCAAAAACCGCAAACACGACAATAAATTGTTAAATAGAATCCAAGGGTTTGTGTTTCTTAAGCGCTGGTAGCGATTAAGAAGCGGTTTTCTGGTCTTGTGGAGGACACCCTCTTCGAAGCCGGGCGATTTGGTAGCACATTGGTAAGTTGTACCACTTGCTGTGGCGGTGATTTTGTATAAATATGCACCCTGGTGTGGCCATGGATGGTTAAATGTTTAGCGGGACGAAACAATCGCACCTCAGGCTCACGAATGCTCATTTGTTATGCGCAACTGATTTGGATCTACCCGTGTTCGTGAATAAATTTATGTAGGAGTTGGTATGAAAATTATATGTATACATATTTAAATTGTTCTTACGTTTTTTTCCACCCCTAAAACAATATTCTTCACTGTTTTTCTGTACAATCAGTTTTGGTGAAGGAAAAACACAAATCTCCTACACGGAGAATTTTCCCTCTTCACAAAGTTATTCTGCGTTTGTTGCGACCAGTGCGACCACCAACTGTTCTAAATGCACATTTTAATTGGAATATGGATGAAATTTTCTATTGTTTGGTCATGAACGAGTGGGGTTGCGTACGTGTATTTAACAATAAAATTGTCTAAAGTGCAGAGCTTTAATCATATACGTATTTTTTGTGGAAAATGAAAGCCAACAATTTAATGAATATTTTTTTCTTCAGCAAACAGAAAATTCTAATTACTGATATATGGTGCGATATATTGAATGGGTCCCCAACTTTAACCACATGATCTCATTTTACTGCTGCTTGCCACTTATTGATCGTATTTGTTTGAATTGTTCAACCGACACATTTACATATAATCCACTAAATGGTGAGGCCACCTTATCAGCGTAACAGGATTATATGGACTAAATTAGACTAGTATTTGCAGATCGGATATATATGTCTCTAGCGATTATAGATTATTAATATTTTCTTTTATTCCCACGACGAATTGTTTTTCTTTATCAAATTATATGTACACATGTGTTTGGTAGAAAATTTTTACACCTACAATAATAAATCCTTTATGTACGAAATGAGTGATTACTTTTCAAATGAACTCGACAGATATTCAACGTTGCTTGACAAATTATAGTCGGTTATTGCAGCCCCTTCGAATGATTATTATTGAAAAACTATATGGCAAAACAGAAGGGCTTGTACTTTTTCGTTATTATCAGGTGGATTAAAATTCTCTATTGTGCTTTTTATGGAAACAAGTGTACTCAATTGATTAAGTATACATTTTTTTATCGAAAAAGAATTGTATTTTGTTCAAATAGAACTTGTTGTACAAATTTTCCCATGAAAAATTCAATAGACTCTCTCTCGGTCTTAATCTTATTTATATATTGTGAGGGGTTTATATTGGCAAAAGTCCGTAAATCCAATTGACACGGAACTGTATTAGGGCTGAACAAGTTTTGTGGAGTCTATGCTCAATTTTTTTGCTTTTATTCGGAATATTGGTGGGTGGTTTAATGGTGAACGACAACCGTGAAAAATTGCGAAAGTAAACTAGATAACTGAAAGGATATATATTGGAACTGGTATTAATACCTTTTGTAAAAAAAATGTTCAGAATTGTCAGAATTGAATAATATTGTCAAGTAGGTATGTATTATGTATTACATTCACAATTTAAATAAAATAAATTATTATTTGTATTTCATTTCAATTGAATTTTCATATGAAGATTAGAATTTAAAGATCTAAATTGGTGCTGCTATCTATCGACAAACCTTCAGAACTAAAGAGTAAAATTTGTTGTTAGAAAACTGTAACAACATTTTTATTTACAGTTTTCATATAATTGAATGTATTTTATAGCTAATAAAAAATGTATTATTATTGGGCTGCTAATTAATGTGTTTTGTCCATTAAATAGTTTACTTAATAGAGGAAATTAGTTTTTTATCTAAATCCCCTGGTATCCTCCCCCTCAAGTAAAAGTCATGAAAGTCAATAAACAACGTCAAATTTTGTAACCTACAATTATTATAACATGTAAATAAATTGATAACAAATAAAAATGGATAAAACTGATATAGAAATCAAATACCAGAAACTAGCAACGGAATTTTCAAAGGTAATCAAATCACACCAGAAAATTAATATTAACTTTTTTAATTATTTGTGGAATTGTTATTTAGGTTCGATCTCAAGCAACTGTTTTAAAAAAGGCCGTTCTTGAAGAACAGGCAAAAAATTTACAGTTAAGTGATTTAATAAAAATACATGAGCAAACCATCCGTAAACACGACCAAGAAATGGAAAGCTTAATTTTTAGGAATGAACAGTTAACAAAGAGAATATCAGTTTTACAACAAGAATTGCAAATCACCAACAACAGTAAAAAGACAAAAAATAAAACTCCTGAGCACACAACGTTGACAACGGATGTTAGTGTGTTGGATGAGGAATTACAAAAGAAAATAATGGAAAATGCCCAACTCGTCAGCTCTGTAAGTTGATAATTAATGCACATATTAAACATTCTATGAATCCGTTTTTATAGATGACAGATAAAGAAATAGAACTGAGAGAATGCAAGGAAAAAATCCTGTGGCTAGAAGAGAAAATGTCCGTTTTAGAGAAGACTTTAGACGATGTAGAATCTGTTCATAAACAAGAAGTGGACAAATTAAAGAGAGATCGTTTAAAAGCTGAAAAAGCGGCACTGGAACGAGCCACAGCCAGTCCAATAAGTAATTCCAAAAACTGTGATAAAGATGAAGAGGTGAAACTTTTGAAAGAAAAAGTTGATCGATATAAAAGCGAATTAGATATACTTAAAGCTAAGCCAAGTTCCAATGAACAACTAACAACGTATTACGAAACACAGTTAAAAGATATATTAGAACAGAAGTTGCTGGCCCACTCAGAGACAAAATCTTTGTGGGCTGAAAATATGTCGTTACAGGCCCGATTGGAAGATCTTACATTGAAATACAATGAAATGGACGATAATTTAGCAAAAAGCTATGAGGAATTAGTGACAACACATGATAACTATAAAACACAATTAGATGCTATGACTGAACATCTAGCATCGCAAAATGAAAGAATTACCAAACAATGTGATGAAATCCAACTACTGAAACATATGTTATCTATTAAGAAGTAAACTTGAATTTGTTTTGATGCAATAATCTTATTCAGTATATTTTTTTTTGCTTTTTATTTATACCTCGTAATATATATTTTAATAAAATTGTTTCAACTAACAGAATAAATATCTTTTATTTACATAGTTATTTACAAATTTGTTACTATTTTTAAAAAATCAATCTAAACGAAGTGCAAATGACGCACCACATGAACATCCTTGTTCAGCTAATGGGTTGTTTACAATTTTAAATGATGCTCGAATTAGTTCTTCCTGATAATCAACAGTGGCCCCTTTTACGTAATCAAGAGATGTCTCATCAATTACCACTTTAACTCCACTTTTCTCAAATATTCTGCAATTTTTTTTTTTTAATTTTTTCCTTGTTAAATAAATGAATTTTAATAGACTAACTTATCATCTTCGTTCATTTTGGAATCTAAATCGAATTTGTATTGAAATCCTGAACATCCACCACCTTCGACAGTGACTCTCAAGAATTCATTTGTGCCATTCGTGATTTTTTTCAATCGTTCAATACATCTTTCAGTGAGTATTAATTCAGCTTTAACGTTTTCCAGTGGTTTCACGGTTGCATTTATCGCATTAGAATAGTTTCTAATTAGCATTAACTTATTTATATTTATATACACAGGAAATTTGGAAAGGATTTGTTTGCAAAACATCTTTTCAAATTGACATTGTAAAAATGTAAGGTTAGGAATTGCTGTAGATCATGTAGATGATGTAGATGCCTTTTATTTAATATTATCGGAATCTCCATAAATAAAAAACAGATGGCCACAAATTAATTAATTAATTTATTTTTAAAATAAAAATATACTCCTATAAAAACTACATATATTTTAAAATAAAACTAAGTTTAACATTTGTAATGCATATTTAATTATGTTACATAGATTTGTTTAAATATTTAACTCAAAATACATATTAAACCTTGTCTATTTTATATTTTTCTTGTTCCATTTCTCACAGACTTTAAAACACAACTAAAAAGAATCGTGAAATGAATCATAACTTATTTTTATTTAGCTGATTGGATTTTTCCTTACTTGTACATCACATCTGATAAAAACCTGTTCTTTATCAGGAAATTTGAATGCTCGTAAATTGGCGTAAAGCAACGACTTCATTAGGCTACTTTTTGGAAAACTCTTTTGATACCAATCGCCAAAAAATTTTGCTTTTCTACAATAAAAACATTTAAGCAGCTTTCACTATGTACTTTTCAACCTACACATCTGTAATTGTTGAAAACAATTGCACTTTATTCTGCACTTTTGTTGGATTTTCATTATCGTATGCCCAACATTCAACGACTTTAAGATCATGCAAGTAACTTTGATCCACAAAGTAAATCAAAATCGTAATATTATCACCAATCATCAAATCTTCATCCAACGAAGTAATCTAAAAGCGCGCTTTAATAGAACTTTTGTCACTAAATCGAACTTTTTACCAACATTTGGATAAAGACCTCTTTTAATTTCCATCCACGTTACAATCGGTGTGTCCGAAGTGGATACATCGAATTGTTTCACATTCGAGGATGGTCTAATAGAAACGGTGTGATTATTATCAAAAGCTGTAATTTGCTAAAAAGACTCTTAATTTCTTTAAATCTGTGACTAATTTTTTTCACTTACACTTAAATTACAAAAATGTATAAGAAAAAGCGCAGACAAAAGAACCTGCATGCTTATTAGCTGGTACAAACCAAAAAAATAACTAATTTACGCGCTAAAGGAACAAAGAGTATCATTTTTGTTCCTATCCCACTTAAACCGAAACGGGAAATATGCTTTTTACAAATTAAAGTTAATCAATTAGAAATATTTTCTACAGTTCTGCACACTACAATAAACATTTTAACATTCTATATAAATACAAAACAATTAAGTCCGACTGTTGTGCAAAAAATCATGTATGTATTGTTGAAGATCGTTTGACCGCAATTTTCTATTGTATCAAGATGTAAACAATAGAATGTACCCACTTATTGGTAAAATAATGGTAATGAATAGATAAGCTGTAAATGAAGGTGTAATAAATGTAGAAAAGTTTCTAAATTATAGTCACCTTCATTAATAAGAATTTTGTGAGAGTAATAAAATTACGAAACAAATTTTGAAATTTTTATTGAAAATGCATTCATTAATCTTATTATTCGATGAAATAATAATCGATAATTATTAATAAGGAAAATTATATTTAATTTATATACGAAACAATAAATACACATTCTGTAACAAATCTATACTATTCTGTAATTAATAAATATGCATATTGCGAAAAATTAATGTAATATTGCATTTGAAGACTTTGTAAAATAATTACGATAATTAAACAGAACATCTTTAAGAAAGACACTTTGGACGACTCCTTCTTTTCAAACTTTCCATACTAAAAAATTTCAAAAAAAAAAATGAAATAAGTACATAGGAAGATTCCCAGTTTTGTTTACCGTGGAGAAACTATTTCCCGTTCAACATTTGCAGTTTTCCTAAAAATTCTATTATAAACATACGATTTCTACAAATTCTGAATATTTTTACTGTTTGCTTTTAGTGTTTTTAGACGCTTTCCTACTTAGAGAATTTACATTTAAATTTTCCAGTTGAACCACAAAATTTTTCGTTTTTAATGATTCTTTTTTGCAGCTATTAGGTCTTTTAGTCACAAAACCACAGTATTTAAGTTTTCTTCCTTTCAATCTATTTGAAGAACGATTTTTTGGAGTGGAAGTTGTGGACGAGCTAAGAAAAAGGAATTTTCTACTAAAACAACCAATTTTTCATATAATCTTACCTTGTATTAACAGGAGTTAGACCCAACCTACAAGAAAATTAGTATAAAGAATATTGAGAATATTAAAATCTATCTAATGACATACTGACTCATGCATTCATTTTTCGATAAAATCGAATCTGGATATATGACTGTCGAATTAAAGTGAGAAACATTTCGAATGTTTGCTAGAGATTCGTTTTGTCGATTTGTCGAATCAGAGGTTAACCTCTTCAAATAGATTTTTAAATCACGACAAACTGAAGAAGTGTCATGGATTGAGCTGAGATTATCACTAAAAGGATTAAAAACTAAAAAGAAACAGACACTTGTTTATAATTACTTATCGCTTATGTCAGAAATTGAATTATTTGAATCTGAATCATTGCTGGCAAGAATATTTCCTTGGATAATTCCATTAGAATTATTAGCACAGTTTTGTACAGCTTGTGGCTTAACAATTTGTGTTTTAAAAGTCGTATCAATTTGTGAAGTGAAACTTAGTTCTGTAGTTTCTTCTATTAAACTTGCACTAACATCTACCAGTTTTAATAAACTTGGCACAAATTTATTTTGTATGCTTACACGACATTGTCTCAATTTATTTTCTAAGTTCTATTAAGGAAAAAAATTAAATAAAATTTCAGTTTTTATTAAAGATGTTACGTTTGATCTTGTTTGTTGTCTACACAGTTCTGTATGTAAGAAATCAATGTAGTTTTCCAGTTGTACATTCTTATTTCTTGCATCAAAAATATTTCTTTTTAATTCTTGATTTTTTAAGCGTAATTTTTCATTTTCTTAAAAAAATGCCATTTATTTGAATGTAATATAAACAAAATAATGGTTTACAAACCTCTTTTAAGTCTAGTTAAATTTGTTATGTAGTCACTCTCATTAAAGGAACTTCTTGAAGACATTTTTGAATTATTATTTTAAATTCGTTTTATTTGTACCCAAATATTTAGAAGCACCTTTTTTGGAAAAATTGTACAAGAAATTAGATTGACATCGGCTGTTTTTATTGTTTAGAGTCCTCTATAAAGAGAGTAAAGACAATAGGTCGAACGCCGCCATTTTCATTCCAAATTCAAATATCCGTATATGTATTCTATAGGAAATCCTTTTCAATTTTTCAAAATTTTAGTTATTGGTCATGTAATGTTTATAAAAATTTTTTTATTTTAAAATAATTTAAACTTAGAATAAAAAAAATGCAAGAATAGTATACAAATAAAATGTTTTTATTTATTTATATATAAATGTATGGTACAATAAATTTTTTCTTATGACTTGCTATTTTTAACCGAAAAAACAAAAACTTTGATATTAATTTATTTTTAATATCATGACTAAATGGCATTTTAAAAATTTAAGCTTTTTTCTTAATATAGTATTTACTCAATGTGGATTTTATATTGACATTTCTATTTTTTAGATCTTCGTAATATGATCTAAAAATACGTTCCATGTACAAAAAGAAGACACTTGTATTACAATAGAACAAAGTATTTTTCTTAAAACTTTCCAATTCAGTATATTTAT